>JAJMAX010000044.1:0-79054 GCA_030565105.1 Vanderwaltozyma verrucispora
ATTATTATTATTATTATTATTATTATTATTATTATTATTATTATTATTATTATTGTTATTATTATTATTAATAATAATATTATCATTAACTTTAGTTGAATACATTTCTTTGGGTTCGATTACTCCACCATTTGTATTATTATCACTTTGATTAGTTTTCTTAGCATTATTTCCTGGATAGGAGAGTGAAGTTAAATGTGGTTCCACATTTAAACCATTTAAACTGTCTAGATTATCTCCTGGATTTAATGATTTATCATTTGTAATACCACTATGCGATTTATTTACAATATTTGGCGTTGTTAAAGATAAATTTAAATCGACATTCAGCGAAGGTCTTCTATCTTGGCTATTTGATTCTGACAAATTACTATCAGTAGGTGGCATGTTCATCATTTTTTCCAACTTTATTCTATTTAATTGAAATGAATATATAAAGTTAAAAAACTAATAAAAAAATCTCTAAATGCTATTTTTCTTTTTATTTTTTTTCCTTAATTCATATATATCTGAAAACTGTAATATGTAAACAAATACAAGCAACAATTAACAAAAACAAAACAATAAGAAAAAGATTCAATATATATTATATCCACTATGTTATTCTTAAATGCCAACTGCGCTCAAGTTAAGCCACTCTAATTATTTCAATGCTGTTGTTAAAAACTCCTTTCTTATCTTAGATATTAGAGGCTTTTTCTTGGATAAAAAAAAGCCTAACTAATAAGTAAATACAACAATACAATATAGATTAAACAATGGATATCACTACAATACATCTAATTCCATAATATAATCAATAAAACTAACCTAATTCAACTGAATTGCTGTTGTGCCATCTGCTATTCATCACCGACTTTTCCAATAATTTTTCAATTTTAACTTCTCGAAAAATTAAGCCCGATTTTCAGTTACTTTTACCGCGATGAGCTCTCAAAAATGACATAATTTGATATTGCCAAGTTGGAATGAATCAAGCAATGAATCATTGATTTGACTGGTTTTTATATATTAGTTTGGTGTTTATTTATATACAACTGGATGATGTTTTTATATAAAGTATATATTTGAGAGAATTTATGTGTAACTGTATAAGACATTACTGCTTTTGCTGTTGCTGTTTTTAACCTTTATTTTTGAAAAAGGTGAGGAAAGGAAGAATTCCAGTAGTGGAAAAATATATACTTTTTGGCAAGTATGTCAGAAGGTCGAACAATAATAAGAGTTTTACAAAGCTCAGGTACTTCAAAATTGACTAAGCAACTTAAACCAGATCAATCAGTTCCAACAGTTTCAGCTGCAATTAAGTTATTAAACAACAGAAGTAACCAGTTAAAAGATAAAAGAGGTATTGGGGAAGGAGAAGAAAAACAAGAAGAAGAGGAAAAAAGTTTAGAAAAATTATTCCATACTCCAAGAATTACTTCACCAGGTGCTCATTTCTGTTATAATGTACCAGAAAAGAGGCCATTTTATAAACCATTATTGATTTCTTTATCGGCTGTCAATGATTTAGACTTAAAAACTGATGGTTCGTTCTACAAAATATTCAGTGGGGAAGATATATTTTATAATGAGGATATATTCCCATATAGTTTAGTATATGCTGGGTTCCAATTTGGAAATTTTGCTGGTCAATTGGGAGATGGAAGAGTAGTTAATTTATTTGAATTAAAAGATAAAAATAATAGAAAACAAATTTTTCAATTAAAGGGGAGTGGACTAACTCCATTTTCAAGGTTTGCAGATGGGAAAGCTATTTTACGTTCAAGTATTAGAGAGTTTATAATTAGTGAGTCGTTATATAATATTGGAATACCTTCAACCAGGGCTTTACAGTTGACATTATTACCAAAAACAAAAGCTCAGAGATCATTATTAGAACCTTGTGCTGTAGTGTGCAGATTTTCTCCATGTTGGATTAGACTAGGTAATTTTGATATTTTTAGATGGAAACCAGATTTAAAAGGATTAATATCTTTATCTAATTATTGCATTGATGAAATTTCTGAAAGTGGAGAGCAAGTACCTTCCTCACTAGATGCTAATATATTTAAAAAAGATTTTTTTCCAGATAAGGATGAAAATACAAATAACATTCCAACTCGTACTGATGATACAAACTCTCTTGAAGGAATAACGCAATACGATTTGTTTTTCAGAACTGTTGTTAATTTAAATGCAAAATGTGTTGCATATTGGCAAGCTTACGGTTTTCTAAATGGTGTTTTAAATACTGATAATACATCAATTATGGGAATTTCAATGGATTATGGACCTTTTAGTATCTTAGATAAGTTTCAACCAGATTTTACTCCAAATCATGATGATGTCTTAAAAAGATATTCTTTTAAAAATCAACCTTCAATCATTTGGTGGAATTTAGCACAACTTGCACAATCATTAGCGGTATTGATTGGAGCTGGCCAAAAGCACATAGATTTTGTCTCAAAAATGAATTATGAAGATATGGATAACAAGTTAGAGGGAGATATAATAAAGCGTGCAAATACAGTTATTCATTTGGCTCAATTTGAATATAAGTTCAGGTTTACAAGTAAGTATGTAGCTATTATGAGTAACCGTCTTGGCATAGATTTAGAAATACCTGAAGAATTCTTTGATTTAGATTCTGTTGAGAGAACATCTCAAATAGCTACTGAGTTTTGCGATACAATTATTGAGCCATTATTAGATATTTTACAATCAACAGAAATAGATTATAATATGTTCTTTGTTAATCTACAAAATTATAATGGTTCATTCTTCGATAATTCAGCAGATGCTATCGATGGTCTAGACAAAAATTTGATAAAAATATTTTTTAGCAATGAAAACCAAGAGATATTGAATAAGTACTATAAAATATACGGTGATATGAAAAAACCATTGGAGGATTCCGACAAATTTGACCCTGGTGAAATTCGAATTCTAAAAGAAACAATTGATAAATTGAAAAATTGGACTAGAGTTTATTGCCAATTATCTCCTGATAAAGATGTGAGACAAGCCATCGCAAGAAAAGCTAACCCCCTTTTCATACCAAGAACATGGATATTTGATCAAGTTATCGATGACATCGTGGAAAAGCAAAAAGAGAGTCTTAATAACAACAGTCCTGATTTAAATTTATCAATGCTACAAAAATTACAGGCAATGAGTTCGAATCCTTATGATACCTCTAAATGGGAAAAATCGCTGTTGCCTGAAAAAGAAGCGGAATGGTCGAACCCAAATCATGAACCCTTAAAGGAAAAAAGTAAGTTCATGAGGCAAGGGACCTGTTCTAGTTAATTAAAGTATTGGTATTAAAGGAGAAAAAGAAAGTCAATGAAAGTAGTAATCCCCAGTGAAAGTTAATCACTTACATAAATATATAATTGTTTAGTAAAATGCTTTTTTATGGTATCGTTGTTGGACCGAATAATCATCCCACTTTAAGGCTATGTTAAGGAATATTCATGAGAATATAACAACTAATACGTATTATAAAAATAAAGTATTCTTTTATAATTCATTTAAAGAGTTAAATTTTAATAAACCTTACCTTCTTGTGCTTAAGAAAAATCAATAAAAATTTTCATCACAGCAACTCTGGTTTCATACTCAAGTAATGCTCTGAACGATCTTTTTTAACTTAAGGTATTTTATTTTAATAATCAGAATACATTATGATTCAAAAATTTCAAGAACCAGACCTTAAAACAGAGCTACATATTGATGAAAAAAAACGTAATTATGTAATTCATAATTATCCAAATTGTCCAAGCATCGATAGCTACTTCCTCCCAGCCCAAACAGCTAAGTCTCCAGCACTCATTTTACAGAAAGAAGGTAAGAGAAAAAAAAAGAAGAACAGAAATGAATACTTTTGTAGTTCACTCCAACATGCACATACCGTAAGTTGTTCATTAAAAAAGTTTATGAACCATTACTACAACATCGAAAGTTATGAACATGCATGTCTGTGTTCAGGTAGCCATAATGACGATTTAGATTCTGGTGAAGAATCAGATCAGAGTAATGACTGTTCATCATTATATTCCGATACAACTTTAAAATGTGATGATAATCGTATTGGAAGAACTAGAAATATTAGTACTTCAGCAAGAATTAGAAATAGTTCATATGAAAGAAGACGTTCATTATCCGAAAAAAATACTCAAGATAATAATGATGATTCTGAGAAAGATATTCAAAAATCAGAGTTATTATTTAAAGCCATAGCTTTAGATAATTCATTTGATGCAACTGCCGTTTTAATTGATGAATAAATAACACTTCCATTAATCAATAATTAATATTTAATATTTAGTATTCTTTGTGATTTAAAAAATTGTTATAAGTATATAATAAAAAAAATAATTTATGATTTTAACTGAGATTGAAATTTTAGTTAAGTGTGAAGAAATTTTAATTTTACTGAAAATAGTGCTTTTCGCCTAATATTGCCAAGGTTAGGAATATTTGTTAAAAGCAAAAAATGACATGCAAAATACTAAATAAATAATGAGACATCACATCTTACTTACTTGTTACAGTTGTAAATATTCGTATTACCATATATGATTCACCCTTATTTTACTACTTGGTAGATATCTCTTAAGGATTCAAGATATATTTGCAGTATTCCTTCAAGCGCAAATATTTATATCTCAAGTACTAAGTCATTGATTACTGATAAAAGTTCACTTTTTGATTGGAAATAAGTAGTGCAAAACGTTAAGTCTAAGTTAATGTTATAAATAATGTTCAGTTTTTTCTTGCTTAAATTTAGTTCTGCCTCAATTAATTTTTGATTGAAGCTTTTTCAATGCTATTAGAAATATTAATTAATTCTGATATAAATAGAAGTAAATGTTAACAAGTACAGTTTTATAGTTTATATTAATGACGAAGTATAAGTATTATACAAATAATACTGCTTTTTTTAAATAGTAAAACTATATCTGAATCTGATCTATAAATTGAGGACAAAAAACCATTCTTCCAGAATGAAACTATTCCTTATATTATTTCTGGTTTTAACCAACTGTTCACACTATGTCATTGGCAAAAGAAAGTTAGTGGCAACTTCATTGGTAACATGTATGGAAAATTCTCAAATTTCAGCAAGAAACTTCAATGTCACATTCGACCCTGATGATAACTCATTGCATTATGATCTAGACCTAATTACTCAAATAAATGGTTATATATTTGCAAATATTAGTGTATATGCATATGGCTTTAAAATCATTACGAAAAACCTGGACTTATGTGGTATCAATTTGAAGCAATTTTGTCCCGTATATCCAGGAAATGTTCAGATAGATTCAATTGAATATATTCCAGAAGAATACGTGAAAGAGATACCAGAAATTGCGTACCAAGTGCCTGATATAGATACTTACGCTAAAATTTCCTTCTATAACTCAGAAAATGACGATTTAGCATGTATTCAAATCTTTTTTTCAAATGGTAAAACTGTGTCACAGACTGGAGTGAAATGGACGACAGCTGTCATTGCAGGTATTGGCTTATTATTATCTGCAACACTATCCATTTTTGGAAAATCCATAGCTGCAACGCATATAGCTGCAAACACAGTATCGCTGTTTATATATTTCCAATCTGTAGTTATTGTTGCAATGGAACATGTACATAGAGTACCACCTATAGCAGCCGCTTGGTCAGAAAACCTTATATGGTCGATGGGGTTAATTAGAATAAATTTTATGCAAAATATATTTCGTTGGTATATACAATCCACTGGTGGTAATCCTTCTTTATATTTGACATCAACTACAATTTCTGTTTTAACTCAAAGAAGTTTGGATGGGTTATCCTCTTTTCAAAAAAGAGCTGGAAATATATTATATGGAAACTCCAATACGTTAATATTTAGAGGTATTGAAAGGCTAGCATATAGAATTGATATTGAAAATACTTCAATAGTGATAACAGGTTTTACATTTTTTATTTTCTGTGGTTATACTCTTGTCATCATAATAATACTCGGAAAATTGAGTCTGGAATTTTTAGTTATTACAAGAACAATTAAAAAAACTAGATTCCAAGAATATAGATTATATTGGAAGGTTATATTAAAGGGTGAAATATTGAGATATGCATATATTGGTTACCCCCAAATAACTTTATTGAGCTTCTGGGAGTTTACTCAAAATGATTCACCCTCTGTACTGTTAATTGCATGTCTTTTATTATTATTTGTACTAAGCTTAATGATATTATCAGCTGTCAAAACTGTCTGCTATTCTAGGAAATCAATAAAGACACATAACAATCCTGCGGCATTGTTATACGGTGATCAATTATTTCTGACAAAATATGGCTTCTTTTATTCAATGTTTAATGCAAAACAGTATTGGTGGAATATTATTATTCTTTTTTACATATTCATAAAATCAGCATTTGTTGGATTTGGACAGTCATCTGGAAAGACTCAAGCAGTTGCTCTTTTTATTGTTGACTTCATTTACTTTATCGCAGTAATAATTTACAAACCGTATTTGAATAAATCTACCAATATTTTTAATATTTGTATTAGCACTGTCACTATGATAAACTCATTTTTATTTTTATTTTTCTCTGATATCTTTGGACAAGCATATTCAGTATCGGCTGTAATGGGTTGGGTATTTTTCATACTTAATTCTGCATTTTCCTTAGTACTATTACTTCTGATAATAACATTCATTTTATTAACAATCATATCAAAAAACCCTGATTTTAACTTCAGATCAGCCAAAGATGACAGAATGTCATTCTATAAAAATAGAAGATTTACACATGACGAATATTACAAGCAAGATGTTCCTGAATTGAAAGAAATGGCTGATGTCGCTAAATATTATAGTTCAACTTGGAAAAATGAATGGATTCAAAAAAGTAAAGAAGAATTAGAAACTAGTACTACTTCATATGATGAAGATATCAAAGAATCACCAATTATAGATTATTCAAATAAGCAGAAAAGCAATAAAAAAGAATATTCTAATTCTGTTAAACTCCCATTTTTTAAATCCAGGAAGAATAAAAATACAACTTTATCCAAGCAAGTTGATAAGGAGAACACACAATTTTCCTCATTGAAAAATGAAAGCATATCAAATGATTCGCAAATATTTGTCGATGTCCCTGATGCTTCTTTATATGATGAAGTTTTTGACATTTCAAGACAAGAAGAAAGTTTGTACAGCCAGGAGTTAGAGGATGGTAAGTATAGGTAGACCTTATATTTTAATCAATAAAATACTAAAAAGAAAAGATTATTTTGCATATTCACTAATGAAAATTATTCTTATATGTCTGATATATTTAAAATTTTTATTTACTTTATTCCATGTCATACTCAAAATATTCATTTTTTATTTGGATATCTTTCCATTGGAGTTCCAAATCCTCTAGGTCTTTTTTATTATTTGAAATTATATCAATATATTTGTCCATTGTATTTATATAATTCCATATTTTTGTCTCTAATTTATTTATGAGCTTGATTAATGATTTAAGTTTTACACTTTGAAGTTTATTTTCACTGGTATCAAAAATTATTTCATCTTTATTGACATTTTTTTGTCTTGAAAAAAACTTATTTGATTGACTTTTAATTTCATTAATTTTGTTAATTGTTTTTACTGATAAAGAATTTATCATTGAAATTTCTTTTGGGGTTAAATAATATTCTTCATTGACATTAATTTCATTGAACCATGGATCACTTGTAACATTTAATAAAAATTTCCCGTTTTGAATGAGGTCAAAAATTTTATCTCTAAAAGGTTTATTCCAATTTAGTGTATTTTCAATTGTAAAATTAAAAAATGGGTTATTAGGTGTATTAATATATGGTACATATTTTGTAAATTGTAAAATATTATTTTCTTCAATATTATTTTTATATTTTAATAAATTTAATAAATTATGATTTATATCCACCCAATTTTTACTATAATCATCTGAAATCAATGGAAGTAAAGGGATTGAATTTTTTAATGTACAATCTTTATTAATTGAATACGATTCAGGCAATATAAGATTTTCATCCATCGATGAAATAATATTTGTTTTAGTAATATTATCAATATTACAATAAAATATACCACCAATCCAACTTCCTGGGAAAAATAATGAATATTTTCTATCTATATATTTATTTCTTCTGGCTAATTTGAAGCAATGAAAATTTTCAAGGTCATTAAAGACATTGTTTTTTTCTGTTTTAATTTTTTTATCATTTGGATTATAAATATTAGGTATATATAAACAAATTGGTGATTCCCAGTGAATATCATTATCTAATGGTTGATCATGATACCAAACTAATTTACCTTTACTACAATAATTTAGTCTAATTAAACTTTTAAATTTTAAATTTGAATAATTTAAATCTGCATTATAAATTCTTTGTAATTTAAATCCACTGTAATGATAATCTTTTGGAGTTGTCATATTATTAAGACTAATAATTGTATTGAACATATTTTCATAAGAACTTTCATTTTCATTATATTTAAATGTACAGACTCTATCATCTTTTTCAAACATTTTTTTTATAATACCATTAAATTCATTTGCAAGACATTCTTTAAAAATGTAACAAAAAAATACTATCAAAATAATCAATGTCATTTGTTATCATTAGTAATTCTTTTTTCCATTAATGATTTGGCTATTCTAATGCTACTTGGATCACATTCATATATACCAATGAATACATTGGCACTTAACTCTTTAATAACGTGTAAAATAATTTGTGACACTTCTTCAATGGTAAAAACTTACTGCTGGCAGGGTTACCCGCACATACATGACTGACTGTGATATAGTTACGAATTGCACAAATGTGTTACGTTTATTAACAACTTTCTCTTGAAAATAGGTTAAATACCTAATATATTGGTATTATACACCAATCTGCTATACAATATGTTAGTTATTCCATCTATCTGCATGTTTATTGTATATTATATCTCATTTCTCCCTATTAAAATTTCACATCACTTTGTACTACACACTAATTTTTTCATGTTTGCCTCGTTTTTCAATATTTGGAAACACGTTAGCCAGAAATTTGAATATTGCAATTTTTAGATTTTGAAATTGGTTGATTGATTGATGAATAAATATTTCAGTTATTGACAAAGTGGTATTGTAATTGTTGTTGAGAAGAACATATTTTAGTAATTGTTATTCAATTTGTATTGTTAATCCTTATACGAACAGAAGAATAACTAGATTCAATTCAATTCATATACTGGGAACACTATATTCAAGATGAAATTGGATGCTAAAGTATGTATTTTTGTTTTGGTTAATGAAATTTTATTTATAAAGGTGGAGAGTTTTTGCTTGATGTCTTTTCAATTAACTGGGTTAATTGTTATGTTTTACTTAGTTTCTTCAATTGGAATTGGTAGTCCTGTTATTGATTGATAATGTTATTTTAATTTCAATTGAACTGGAAAGGGGTTTAACAAATTAATGTTTTTTTTTTTTTTTTTCATCTTTATATAATTTTCATTCTTTTATTTTACTTTAATTCCATTTTTACTAACTAAAGTTTAATTCTATTCATCGATGATCAATTGCTTATATCATAAATGAATACGTAATTTATTTCAATTTTATTTTATTTTTAGAAAACTTTTAGTAATAGATCTGATAGGGTTAAAGGGATTGATTTCCATCCTACTGAACCATGGATTTTAACAACTTTATATTCAGGTCGTGTTGAAATTTGGAATTATGAAACTCAAACTGAAGTAAGATCAATTCAAGTAACTGAAACTCCAGTAAGATCCGGTAGATTTATTGCAAGAAAAAATTGGATTGTCGTAGGTTCTGATGATTTTAGAATTAGAGTATTTAATTATAGTACTGGTGAAAAAATTGTTGATTTTGAAGCTCACCCTGATTATATTCGTTCAATTGCTGTACATCCAACAAAACCATATGTCTTATCAGGTTCCGATGATTTAACTGTTAAATTATGGAATTGGGAAAAAGAATGGAATTTAGAACAAACTTTCGAAGGTCATGAACATTTTGTTATGTGCGTTGCTTTTAATCCAAAGGATCCATCCACTTTTGCATCTGCTTGTTTAGATCGTACTGTTAAAGTGTGGTCATTGGGACAATCATCTCCAAATTTTACTTTAATTACTGGTCAAGAAAAAGGTGTAAATTATGTTGATTATTATCCATTACCTGATAAGCCATATTTAATTACTTCATCTGATGATTTAACTGTTAAAATTTGGGATTACCAAACAAAATCTTGCGTTGCTACTTTAGAAGGTCATATGTCAAATGTTTCATTTGCCGTTTTCCATCCAACTTTACCAATTATCATTTCAGGTTCTGAAGATGGTACTTTAAAAATTTGGAATTCATCTACTTATAAAGTTGAAAAAACACTAAATATGGGTTTGGAAAGAAGTTGGTGTATTGCTACTCACCCAACTGGTAAGAAAAATTATATTGCTTCCGGTTTTGACAGTGGTTTCACCGTTCTTTCTTTAGGTAATGATAATCCTACTTTATCATTGGACCCATTAGGTAAATTAGTATGGTCAGGTGGTAAAAATGCTTCTGCATCTGATATCTTTACTGCAGTAATCAGAGGTAATGAAGAAGTCGAAGAAGGCGAACCATTATCTTTACAAACAAAAGAGTTAGGTTCTGTTGATGTATTCCCACAAGTTTTGTCTCATTCTCCAAATGGTAGATTTGTTACTGTTGTTGGTGATGGTGAATATGTCATTTATACTGCATTAGCTTGGAGAAATAAATCTTTTGGTAAGGCTCATGATTTTGTTTGGGGTCCAGATTCTAACAGTTATGCTGTTGTCGACGAACACGGTCAAGTTAAATACTTTAAAAATTTTAAGGAAGTTAACTCCTGGTCAATTCCTATCACTTTTAATATTGATAAATTATTTTCAGGTGCATTATTAGGTGTAAAATCGGATGGATTCATTTACTTTTTTGATTGGGAAACTGCTACTTTAGTAAGAAGAATCGACATCAACGCTCGTGAAATAATCTGGTCAGATAATGGTGAATTATTAATGATTGTTAATGCAAATGATAATTCTGGTGAAGATGAAGCTGCTGCTTATTCTTTGATTTTTAATAGAGATGTATTTGATGAAGTTGCTTCTCAAGGTAATGTTAACGAAGAAGAAGGTGTCGAAGAAGCTTTTGACGTTCTACACGAAGTTAACGAACCAATTACTTCTGGTAAATGGGTTGGTGACGTTTTTATCTACACTACTTCTACTAACAGATTAAACTATTTTGTTGGTGGCAAGAGTTATAATTTAGCTCATTATGCTAAAGAAATGTATCTATTAGGTTACTTGGCTCGTGATAACAGGGTTTATTTAGCTGATAGAGAAGTCCATGTTTACAGTCATTCTTTGTCATTACAAGTCCTAGAGTTTCAAACCTTAACATTAAGAGGTGAATTAGAAACTGCTATCGAGTCAATTTTACCAAACATAGAAGATAGTGAAACGTTATTAAAAATTTCCAGATTTTTGGAAGGTCAAGAATATTATCAAGAAGCTTTAGATATTTCTCCTGATAATGATCAAAAATTCGAATTAGCCTTAAAAGTAGGCCAACTATCATTAGCACACGATCTTTTGAGTGAATCTGACAATGAATTAAAATGGAGATCATTAGGTGATATTTCTTTAGAAAAATTCGATTTCAAATTAGCTATCGAAGCCTATTCAAAAGCTCAAGATTTAGAATCCTTATTCTTACTTTACTCTTCATTCAATAACAAAGAAGGTTTGGTATCATTGGGTAAGGATGCTGAAGAAATTGGTAAATATAATTTAGCTTTCAACGCTTACTGGGTTGCTGGTGAAGTTGTTTTAGCTAAAGACTTGTTAGTCAAATCAGAAAGATATTCTGAAGCTGCTATATTTGCTGCTACATACGGTTTAGAAAAAGATGATATAAATAAGGTTGTTGAACAATGGAAAGAAGTTTTGACTGTAAGTGGTAAAAACAAAATTGCTGAAAGAATTTGTGAATATAATGGTGCTGACAATGATGCTTCATTAATTGATTTGGATTCAAATGCGGAAGTCGTCGACACTAAAGTAACAGAAGAAGAAACAAAAGGTGAAATTGTGGAGCCAATTGTAGAAGCAAAGACTGAACAAGGAAATAATGTAGAAGCAACTGTAGAAGCTGAAACAGAGGTAACTGAAGAAGCTTAAACGAGAGACCTAAATTAAAATCAATATAATATACTTTTTAAAAATTTCAAAATAAAAAATATATTAGATAATGTCATATATATATATATCTTAAATAATACACATACGTAGTAAATTAATAAAAAAAAAATAAGTTTATTAAAAATGACGAAGGAAATGTATTTCTCTTTTATATACATGCTAAATTTTAGAATATTTACTTAATTTAAATAATGATGACCAATTTATTATTGTCTCTTATGATATTTTTGTTACTTGAATACATCAAGTTTATCAATAACTTCACGTTTTTGTAAACCAATAAAATAAATTTCTTTTGATTCTGGTCTTGAAGAATATGGTTTAAATCTTTGTACTTTTTTGAATACTTTTTTCAATCTATTTTCAAATAACATATCTTCTTCTCCTGTATATAATTTACAAACGAAAGAACCGTTTGGTTTCAATAAATCAATTGCAGTTATTAAAGCAGCATCACATAAATCAATAGATTGCATGTGATCTTTAATTGCTAAACCTGAAGTATTGGCCATCCTATAATATGGTCTATTAGTAAGATTATTCTGAATGTGGAAACGATTAAAATGAATAGGTTCATACATGTCACTTATAATAACATCAATTGGGTATTTTTTAATTGTATTAAGTTCATTTGTGTCATTCAATAAATTTTTTTCGACGTATTCTTTTAAATAACCATAATCTTTATGCAAATTATCGATTCTATTTAATTTTAAATCATTTGTGAAAAAAAATCTTATTAAATCATGAGTCTTTTTGGATAATATATTTGCTTGTAGTGAGTTAACACCTATTGGTGGTTCACAAGGTAAAATATCAATTCCGAGAACAATTGAATCTTTATTTGAATTTAATTTTGCTACTTGTGACCAAGCACCAGGAGCAAAACCTAAATCTAATATATTCTGTATTTTATCATTATTAAATAACTTAAATTTTTCATCTATTTCCATTAATTTAAATGCTGCTCTTGATTTAAAATTTTGTTCTTTTGCTTTATTTGTATAAAAATCATTTTTTTGTCTATTTAGCCAATCGTTTTTGGAATTTGAATAAAATCTTACTGAATTACACTGAAATAACCCATTTAATAAAACTAAATGTTTATTAAACAAATTAACGTTTTTGAAATTTCGTACAACTAATACCATATTGGCGTTCACTATTTGTTATATCTCTTTCAATTGTTGAACAATTGAAGAGAAGATAAATTAATATCCAATACTGCAAATACAAATATCTATAAGTTTGTATATTAATGTTTTTAATAACAATAAAATCGCAACTCCAAGATTGAAATTGTTCTTTCTAAACATATCATCCAAGTTCTTATTACAATCGACTGTACCTAATCTGGAAATTTCATCAATGCATTCCAAAAAAAAAAAGAACAAACAGTCACAGTTACAATAAAACATCCTAACATTATCAAATAGTCACAAATCTACAGTCATGCCAAACACCACATGTATTTATCAAAACCCGAAAATAAATTTTATTTTTGAACTTTTTCTGTCTTTTCCGTTAATAAAACTTCCAACAAAATATTTATTTTTATTTTTTTCCTCTTTTCATCTCATCCACTCAACTTTCCACGAACTGAAATCAATGCATGAAATAATTCATTATGTATGTAATTTTGTTACCAAATTGAAAAATTACTAGGTATTGTGAGTTTTTTCACTTCCAGTTGCATAGTTAACTATTATGAAACCATATCAATACTGATGTGCATTGGAAAATTGTGATAATGATTGTACTTAGTAAATAGTTTGTGTAATCTGTCTTATTCTCATCATTGCCATTTCCAATTTCATTAATACTTTTCCCATTCTTACAATCTTCTTTCTAATAGCACTCACTTTTTATTCATATAAAAATTTTATAATCTTAAATTGTAAATTATATTCGATATTGTTCTACTTTATTCTTTCTATACTCATTTGTACTTTTTGTTTTTAATTTAAAAGAAGTATCTATATTTATAGTCGCAAGCCTTACGGACCACCAAGTTTTTTTTGGAAGATTAATAAATACATATCATCAAGATGTCTAAGATCACTACTTCTCACGTTAGAGAAAACGTCAAGGAATTATTGAAATATTCCAATGAAACCAAGAAGAGAAACTTCTTGGAAACCGTTGAATTACAAGTTGGTTTAAAGAACTACGATCCTCAAAGAGACAAGCGTTTCTCTGGTGCTTTAAAATTACCAGTCTGTCCAAGACCAAACATGTCCGTCTGTATCTTTGGTGATGCTTTCGATGTTGACAGAGCTAAATCTTGTGGTGTTGATGCCATGTCTGTTGAAGATTTAAAGAAATTGAACAAGAACAAGAAATTAATTAAAAAATTATCTAAGAAATACAATGCTTTCATTGCTTCTGAAGTTTTAATTAAACAAGTTCCAAGATTATTGGGTCCACAATTATCTAAAGCTGGTAAGTTCCCAACCCCAGTTTCTCACAACGATGATTTATACGGTAAAGTTACCGATGTTAGATCTACCATTAAGTTCCAATTGAAGAAGGTCTTATGTTTAGCCGTTGCTGTCGGTAACGTCGAAATGGACGAAGATACTTTAGTCAACCAAATCTTAATGTCTATCAACTTCTTAGTCTCTTTATTAAAGAAGAACTGGCAAAATGTTGGTTCCGTAGTCGTTAAATCTACTATGGGTCAAGCTTACAGATTATACTAAGCGTATTTAATAATACTTTAAATTTATATAATATATATTTCCACATATATGTATATATTCTTTTTTTCTATTAAAATAAATATACTTTTTAACATCTTAAAAGACTATCATTATTAATACTGAAATTTTATAACAAATATCCTTTGTAGATGACAGATAATATATAAACGTAATTGAAAATGCACCGATATACTACTGATCCACCAATATGTACCACTATTTTAACTTCATTGGTGACAGCATTTTACTGTCGTTTATTACTGATAAACATAGTTAACACGTTCATCATGTCAAACGAAGCTGCTTGTACCAGTTTTTCTTGAATTTTTTCGTTTGTAGGTTGTAGGTTAACAATTTCTGGTTTAGTTTGAATAAAGAAGAAAATAATTGGAATAATCACCAAAATTATATTTAAAGATCTAATAAAATTGCAAAAATGGATTAACTACAGTGAATTAATTTTAAGATCTTTTAAAGGAATACATACATACATACATATATATATTTATTTATTTATTGATATATTAATATTTGTTATTCTTGTTTTAATATACAATAAAAAGTATCAGTAAATTTCAAATTATACAGTTCAAATAAAAAAAAAATGGCTTGGGATTTATTTGGATGGTTTAGAGATGTTCTAGCATCTTTAGGTTTATGGAATAAACATGGTAAACTATTATTTTTAGGTTTAGATAACGCTGGTAAGACTACTTTATTACATATGTTGAAAAATGATAGATTAGCTACTTTACAACCAACTTGGCATCCAACTTCTGAAGAATTGGCTATTGGTAACATTAAATTTACAACTTTTGATTTAGGTGGTCATATTCAAGCTCGTCGTCTTTGGAAAGATTATTTTCCAGAAGTTAATGGTATCGTCTTTTTAGTCGATACTGCTGATCCAGAAAGATTTAATGAAGCTAGAGTTGAATTAGATCAGTTATTTAACATTGCTGAATTAAAAGATGTTCCATTTGTTATTTTAGGTAATAAAATTGATTCAGCTAATGCTGTATCTGAAGCTGAATTACGTTCTGCCTTAGGTTTAATGTCAACTTCTGGTTCTGTTAAAGTTGAAGGTCAAAGACCAGTTGAGTTATTTATGTGTTCTGTTGTTATGAGAGATGGTTATGCTGAAGCTTTCCAATGGTTATCTCAATACATTTAAGTAATATTAATTTTATTAAAAGAAAATTTACTTTCAAAAAATTAAATAAAATAAAGTAAAGTAAAATAAAATAAAATAAAATAAAATAAACAACAATGCAAGTACATAAATTAGTAAATAAAATGAACTCATTTATATCTATATAAAGATACATAAACAAATGAGGTTATTAATAAAGGTTTAATAATAGCTACAAATAATTAATCTAATTTAATAATCTTGGAACTACTCGGCTAAAATTTAAAGTATGAAATTAATTTTATTTATAATATACAATTATTAAAAAGAGAAATTATATACTGTTTCCTATTTTCTCTTTTTTTGAGATCTTGGGGCATCTTCATCATCATTTGATCTCTTCTTACCATGCTTGGAGAAGTATTCTTTTTTCTTTTCTTTATCCTTTTGTATCTTCTCTTCTTCATTCTTAGCTAATTTCTTTAATCTTTCTTTACGTTGTTCAGATTTTTTAGCTTTCTTTTTCTCATCTTTAGCTTTAGAAATTGTTAAAACCTTTTGCATAAAAGTACGTGTTTTCTTTTCTTCACCTCCCAAAACAACAGCTCTCTTTTGCATATAAGTTTTCTTCTTTTGTGGTTTCATTTGATGAATTTGAGATTTAAATGGTAAATCTTTTTGAATGGACTTAGGAATCTTCAAACCATTGAAGTGTCTCTCTTGACGTTCAATCTTTTTATAAGCACTATCATTGTTCATTGGGGTTTCTAGATTTTTTGCTGCTCTAATTTGGCCAGTTAATCTTACACCCTTCCATTCTGTTTTGTTCTTCAACAATAATGAAGTAACTGGGTTATAAAACCTTTTAATTTGAATAGGATACCATGATCTTAAAATAATTACATCACTCATTAATACCTTATCTTCAAATGTGGCTCTGAAACAACCTTCTGGTTTTGATAAAGCTCTTTTAATTTCACCACGAATACCTGAAACAGTTTTAATTTGTGCACCTTCAAATCTGGCAACTTCCATGGCACTTGAGAACATACCTTTGATGAATGCTGTATTCTTGAAAATTTTGTATGGATAACCAACTAATTTTAATTTTTTAACAATTTCTACAGATGCATTAATTTCTTCTACAATACCAGTAGCAGCAATTCTAAAACTACCAGTTGTGTCACTATTAGCAACAATTTGAACACCACAGAAAGGTGTATTTGGTGAACATAGTGGACCATAAAAACTTGCAGTACAGAAAGTATGTTCTGGTGTGTATTTTAACATCCTGGTTCTTGTTCTGGAATCACTTGTCGTATAAACAGGTAAGGTTTGGAATCTTCTCCAACCTAATGATAAAACTAATGGATCATTTGTTTTCAAAATTTTCTTGTGCCAACGATGTCTTCTTACTCTTGCATTAACGATACCGAATTTTAATTCAGTTGGTAATAAACCACCCATGATGATTGGAACTTTTGGATCAAAGTTTTCAACAAATTCCATTGGAACATTGTCAAAAACAATACGGACATAAGAACCTGCTTTAAAACCTTCAATCTTTTGACGTTGTTCAGGAGACATTTGTTCGTATTCGGCATTGTTGATATCTAATTGTTTAGAAATTTTTGCTTTCTGTAGCTCATACCATGTATCATATTCATTATCTGGATCGTCTTCTTTGAAATTTTCACCTTCTTCCAT
The DNA here is from genome assembly GCA_030565105.1 of Vanderwaltozyma verrucispora. Taxonomy (NCBI): domain Eukaryota; kingdom Fungi; phylum Ascomycota; class Saccharomycetes; order Saccharomycetales; family Saccharomycetaceae; genus Vanderwaltozyma; species Vanderwaltozyma verrucispora. The sequence continues at coordinate 17,805 of JAJMAX010000044.1, forward strand.
TTCAAATTGAAGACGTAGCTTTTCCTTCTTTGATGCATTAAGTTCACGTTGTTCTGAGACAGTTAAATCTTTCTTCTCTTCTTCTTCGAAGTCAGCAAATGAATCATCGCTTGCATTATCATCCTCTTCATTATCTTCTTCACTTTCTTTGGATCCATCTCCACTTTCTCCATCTTCAGCTTCTAAATCTTCAAAATCACCGAATACTTCGTCGTCAGAATTTTCATCACCTTCTGGAATATCGTCCTCTGAAGTTCCCTTACTTCGAATCTTTTGAGAACCAATAAATCTATCTTTAATTAAATCTTTAGATACCCACTTTTGGGCTAATTTTTCAAAAGTGTCGAAATAAGGCACGAATTTCTCTAAATCTATTTCATAATCTTGACTTTTTGATATTGTCCCTGACTTTTTGGTGAAAAAATCTTCTTCATCATTCTCAATATCACTTTCTTGATCATTTTCATCATCTTCCCCTTTCCATCTTTTTATACATTCACTTGGTGAAATATTATCCATGTAAATTAACTTTCCAATATCCCATTTCTTACGACGATTTATTTTACCACTTAATTTACTAGCAGTATTTTGTTCCCAAGTATTTTCATTATCACTTAATTCAAATTCGGAATCTGTTTCAATTGAAATTTTTTGAGAACTATGTTTGTCATCATTGAAATCAATTTCAACCATTTTTGGTTCTTCATCTTCATCTTGTTCATAATCTGATGGTAATTCATCAATTTCATCATCTTCTTCTTGAACAGATTTACCATAAAGTTTTGGTTTTCTCATTTGTTTTCTGCCTTGATCTTCACCTTCAATAACTTCTTCGTCTGATTCCATATCTTCATCATCTTCATTATCGTTTGCGGCGTGTAACTCTGTACCATTACTGAATAATTGTAAACCAACACCATCAAATCTTTCGGAAATACTTTTTTCAGCTGATTGTAAGCTAGTAACCAATTTTTCACCTTCACCTTTTTCTTCACCAGGAACGAAACTTGGGCCTTCATTTTTATGACCAACATTAATGTATACAGTATCTTTATCCATTAAAACACCACCAACATCAGACATTGGAGCATAAATTAACTTATCTTTACTATCCAATCTCTTACGTCTTCTAGTAGTTTTTGCTGCAGTACCTCCGTTAGCTGCAGTCTCTTCCTTTAACTTTTCTCTTTCATAATCATCTAATTTTTGTTGAAAGTAAGGTGTTGGACATGGATCAGGTAATTTTTCAATTTGTGCAATTGAGAAATCACCAACACCAGCAATATGAACTTTTGTACCTGGAGTTGATGATAATGGTGTCCCATGTAGGTAACCATATAATGCAACTTTACGATCAATTTGTTTACCATTTAATTCAATTAATTCAGGGTGAGTTAAATCAGTAATTCTATCAGATAATAAATATGGATGTTCATTTCTCCATTTTAAAGGTCTAAATTTCATAACAGAAATAAATCTTGATAAATTTAGAATTTCCCTATCTGGATAACGACCATTAATAACACCTGACAAATAAAATAATTTTGCACCTTGATAAACTTCAGTCCAAAATCTATGTTTTAATCTTTTTTTAGATGCTCTTAAAGTTGATTGTGATTTGAATAAATCTAAATGTGTTGCAACACCTAATACACGAGGCATACCATGGTGTTGAGCTAAATTTAAGAATTCCATCGTTTCCATTTCAAAACCAAAATTACCATCCATTAACATTAAAACTAAATCAGCAATTTTTGAAATATCAATCATTGCATTTAAATCATCAGATGGACATTCGATAAAGGTTAATCTTCTACGTTTACCAGAAACAACAGTTATTGGACCATTAATTTCAGTTAAACTTGATTTTGTCAATCTTTTAATTAATGATTTAATTAATGTTGTTTTACCAGTACCAAGTGGACCAACAACGGCAATAATAACCGGTGGTGGATCATCTTCCGGTGTTCTATCAATCATTGGAACATGTAATTTACGTTCATTTACATCACTTGATCTTTGCATAGTTCTTGCCATCTTACCAGGGGCAGAAACTGCAAAAGCTTTTGCATTATGACCTTGAGTATGCAGTTTCTTTTTGGCAGTGTTCTTATCCTTAGTCTTACGATGTTGTTTATTAGTTTGTTCCATCGTGACTTGCACTGTTGTAAAATATGACGATACTACACTTTAGTGAAACAAATTTAAGTATCAGTAAGTGCAAATGTGTAACTTCTTTAAACACAAATATAAAGCAACATGAATTGAACTTTTCTTTTAACTATTTATTACTGTAACAAATTTCGAGATGAGATGAGATGAGCTATTGAAAAATTTTCCGCACTGTTAAGAGATGTGAAAATAGTGAAATTACCAAGAAACTGCCGAAGGGGATAGTAGACATACATACATACAAACATAAATACATACAAACATACGTAAAAATATACAATGACAGTAATATACTTTGTACTATTTGAATAACATTGTATTGTCTTCTCATCTTGCGAAAAGATCATTAACGGTTTAAAATTCATTGACACCAATCACATTTTTAAGTTGCTTTGCTCCTAGTCAGAAACAGAACAAGGACAGTTGGGTGGGGTATACCAATACAATCATTAATTACACTCATTTATATACGTTCAAGATCATTTGTGTTTTGTCTTCTCTTGTTTTACACACGTGTGTATCTCTTTAGTGTCGTTCCTGCTATAGCATCCATCTTAGAGTGAAGATGACACAGAAAAGTCCTAAAAAGTACCCGAAACCTGCTGTTTAACTGTCTCTTACTGATTAAAAGAGCACACTACACACCAGCCGTATTCTTTAGTAACTGCTGCCATAGGCACCTTCCCTTGTATACCATTCAATGTGTATTAACTGCTCAAATACACCAATTTGGTATATTTCTCATACTGAAAACTTTTTAAGCGCCCATGCTTTTTTGTCAGAAAAATACAATATGTATATAAAAAAGAGGAAATTATTTTAAAATTGAATCAACAATAAATAAAATATACTGTTTTCACTTATTTTTTGTCATATTTTTGTTTTGTTGCTTATTACTCTTTACAAAGAAGTAGTTACAGTAGTGTTTACATATTTAATTGGAATTTGAATTGGGTGGTTTACTGTGTTAATCTGGTAATTGATTATTTATTGTCATTTCATTTAAGAACATATATTCATTAAAAACATCCACGCGTATTTTAGTTCTGATATAAATTGATTTTTGGTATCTGTTATTAATAGATTCAAATTAAAATTATAAAATTTATACTATTCCAAAATGGTGTTATACAAACGTAAACCTATTATATTACCAGAACCAAAATTATTACCAAATAATCTAAATGTAAAAGTATGGCATATCGACGAAACTGGTGAATGGTTCTCAACCTATAAAGATTTTTTAGAAAGAATGGATTTTTATACACGTCATCATTTTACTTGTGAAATTACTGGTGCATCCTGTTTAACTTTTTTTCAAGCATTAGATAGTGAAGAATTACAATTTAAATATGTTGAAGAAAGATTCCCATTAAAATTAAGAGAACCGGTTGCAAGATTTTTACATTTTAATAGCGTTAAAAGATTAGATGCATTAGTTGAAAGCGTCTATTCAAAATTTAAAAATGATTATTTACCTGGTGAAATCGTATTTTTACGTAAAAATCAAATAAAAGATCAACAACAAGGTACACCAGTACCTGAAAATAATAATTCATTATCTGATAATTCTGAATCACAACTTCAAAAGTCATATATTATTAAAGAAAAAGCACAATTTAATGCAACAATTGATCCAAATACACATGAAGTTTTAGTACCCGCTTATGCAAAATATATGTTAATTGAAGAAACTCATGGTAACCAATCATTTATTGCAGATCAATCACAAATTTATAGAGATCGTTCATCTTTTACAAAACATTTAATAAAATGTTTTTGTAAAATTACTTTAACTAGAGCTTCAACAAAAATGGGCACTCCATGGTGTGTAAAAGAAGAATATTTACCTATTTATGGATTAACAATGGAATGGCCATTAGATATGTTAAAATATAAAGATGATGAACCAAAAATTGAAAATAATAAACGTTCACATTCTCAAACAATAGAATCTGAATATGAAGAAGAAGAAGACGGATATAAAGATAAGAAAGATTCTGAAAGTAGTGATGACAGAGAAGATGTAGAAATAAAAAGTAATGAAGAAAAACAAAGCAAGAAGAAAAAGATATCTGATAATAACAATACTAATAATACTGAGGAAACTGACTCTATTGCAACTGAACAACTAATTCAGCCACAAATTACCTCTATTATGGAAGACTTACAATTACCATATATGGGTCCTGCAAAAATATTTCCAAATTTATCACATTATAATAATCTATTAGAGAATATTTCATTACGTGACAATAATAATCAAAACTTTATTCCATTCAAAAATTTTGATAAACTTCTTCAAAGTTTTCAATTTTTAACCACATTTGGTAACAAATTATATTTAGCAAATTTTAATTTCGATCAGTTTGTTACTTCATTGAAATGCACAGATGTACATGAGCTAAAGGGAGAAGTCGTTTATGTCGAATATGATCAAACAGTTGGTGATAATAAGTCAAATCAGAAAGAAAGCACCGCTTTTGATAGTATTAAACAAGAGTTAGAATCAAACAATAATAATGGGTCCGAAAGGGAACACGAGAAAGAAGAAAGCGACGAGGAAGCTGATGAAGAACCTACAAGCGATTGGCAGAGAAATAAAGCAATTAGAGACCTAATAAATAATAGACAAGCAAAGAACCTAACTTATAAGATAGTGAAGGATGAAGCTGGAACAGATGATGTACTCGACAATGTAAATAATAACGGAACCATGCTTTTAATTGAATGCTTTGTATCTCTTTTACGTTTATTCATTAATGAAAAAGGTGATTGGAAAACACTAGTGACTGAGGAATGGATTGAAGAAGAAATAATTATTGACGAAATTGATGAACCATATACTGGTCATAAAGGCGAAGGAACCACTGAAACTTCTGAAGTTACTAATGAAACTGAAGGTAATGTTGAAAAGACTGATAGAAAAAATGACAATTCTCAAAATATTTCCCAAGAAAATACTGAAAATTTTGAAGAAGAAAATGAAGAAAATGAAGAAAATGAAGAAAATAATGACCTTGATGCAAGACTAGATAAATGTTTAAATTATCGTAATGTAAATTGGGCTGAACGTTTAACAAAGAGACAATTCAACAACAGTTTTTGGTTATTAATAATGCTTGGTATATTACAAGATAGTATGCATATTCCTACATATACATCAATAGTCCATAATTTTACCAAAAAGGTTATTCCAGAAGAAATTTCTTCAACGCAACTTCCAAAACAAATGTGGAGAAATTTCTGTCGTAATTTGACTTTGGAAGAAAAAATAGCATCTCTTTGGGTCCTTGTTGATTTGGTATGTAACTTTTCTCCTGATATCAAGACCGCTGTAGAAGAATCTATGGATCTATGTGGCCAAATCCGTAGTGAACGTTTCAGAATTTCAAGGGAAGTTAAATACGAACAGACACTATTAGCTTCATTGCAGACTCAAATGACCCTATTTGGACAATCCACTGAACAAGAAGCCACTCAAGATTTGCAAAATATTGAGCAAAAGCTAAGTGAACAATCACTTAAAGTTGAACAATTAACTCAAGACAAAATATTTCTTGATAGACAGCTTTTAGCAAACGATTGTCAAAGATTAAAACCTTTGGGTATTGACAGATACGGTAATCGTTATTTTTGGCTCGAGTTAAATGGTGCACCAAACGTTGGTACACTTGGAAGTGACCAAAGAGATGTAAATTACCACTCGGGGAAGCTATGGATACAAGGCCCATCAGTCGAAGATGCAAAACTTTACTTGGGCTTGTCTGATTATGAAATAACCGAATGGAAGAGAATAGCAACTGAATCTGGTAGTGCAGAGGCAACCAAAGAAATATTTTGTATAATATATGATGATGCCGGATGCTACTATCACATTGATGGTGATATACAAACACTTCTTGTTGATTCTTCAGGGCTTGTGAATCAGTATATTAGCTTAAGTCCAATTCAGAAGAAAATTATTGATGAAACCCCACAAAGATTACTTATGTCTGATTCACAGTGGTACACTTTTGAAAGATATGAAGATGCATCGAACTTGATCAATTGGCTTGACATATGGGGCCGTAGAGAGCATGATCTATTAAGACAGATTAAGCCAATGGAACTTGATATAGAAGAGAGTTTTAAATTACGTGAAGAAGTTGATCAACTGATTCAAAAACAAATAGAAGAAGAAGAGCTTTTGATGCAACTTGAGAAAAATGAATTAACTGAAGCAGAATTATCATTAGAGAGAAAAGATCATGATCAAGATGTGAATGGAATAAATTCAAGTTCTCAGTCAGACGATGAAGATGAATTAGAGTCGATTGCCGAAGAAATAATGAAATTGGATGACTTTGCAAAAACCAGAAAAATATTAGTTAAAATTGAAGAGTTGGAAGCACGTAGAGATACAATACTTGAACAATTAGAACAAAGAGAAAACTCACAGAAACCTGGTGCCAGAGTGCAGAAAAGAGCAGAAAAGAAACGTATTGAAGTTAGCCGTACTGATAAGATTGAAAAACAGTCCGAAATATTGACTGATATTTTAAATTATAGACACTTTAAGGCAATGGAAGATGCTATTGCATGGAAGAATAGTTTAGCAATCAAAGTATGGGGTATGTCGTTAAGTAAGAATGCCTCGGGCAATAAAAAAATTAATATTGTCGATACAGCAGAGTCTAGATTGAAAGCTATAATGGAAAGAACATCAAAGACTAATGATATCGAGGCCAATTGATAGAATACTTTCTATTAATATATAAATAGAATTATGAAGCCTTAGAACTTTTAAGAACAATTAAATTAAAAATAAATATTCGCCATAATCAAAGATATATCTGGCTCCCTGTATAAGTAAATACTCTTCATAGATTATTCACTATATTCATTAATACTAACAGTTCGTATTGTATGATCTTATCTTTACTATCTAGAAGTTCAATTTATATATTAATTTGAATTCTGAACGAGTTGAGTAGCGTAACCATTGAAGGGATATATGAAACATCAAATATGCGAATGTTCAAGATTGAATATTCAAAATCGAATTTCAGTATCAATCAGAGTATAAAGCGACAGTTATGTTAAACTCTATAATTTTACAACGTAATTCGTTATCTGCTCTTAGAAAATGTTCATTAACAAATAAAGCTTTTTTGCACCAGACAATAATTAGATCAAGCAGTAATATCGATGCTAAATATTCACCACAAGATTTGGTTAAATCTTCTCATTTAAATGCAAATCAACAAATAATTGGAACAAAGAAACAGCTTGCAAAGAAACCAAAGAATGACTTATTGCATAGTTCAAAGTACGAATCAGATTCTTATCAATTACCAAAATGGAAAGAAGCTTTAGGAGAATTAATTATTCGTACATTCCGTTTGGACATGGATAAAATTAGAGCCGGTTCTATAGCAGGATCTCATTATTATTCTATGTGCAGACAACTCGGTTTACAATATGAAAATGAACCTTTATCTGAAAGTGCTAAATTTTTTTACGAAGATCTACAATTACCACGTACTTTCTCACAATGGTTCCAAATCACCATTTTACATGAATGGATATTATTTGTACGTATGCGTACTATGCCTTTCAAATATGGAAGAAACTATCAACAAAAATTGGTGGATAGAACATTTTCTGATATTGAAATGAGATTATTTGAAGAAATGAACGTTTCAAGTGGTAGAATTGCCGATCAATACTTAAAGGATTTTAATGCTCAATTACGTGGTGCTATTCTTGCATATGATGAAGGGTTTTACACAGATGATGCCACATTAGCTACTGCAATCTGGAGAAATTTATTTGGTGGTCGTAAGAACATTGATATGGTTCATTTAGAAGCTGTTGTTAGATATATTCGTTCTCAATTGTATGTATTGAGTATATTATCTGATAGAGAATTTGCAACAGGTAATTTCAAATTTGTTCCACCAAATGAAACGGTAGATGTGTTAACTCTAGAGCAAGAACAAGAAATGAAGGATAAAGTCATTGCAAAATATGAAGCTCTTGACAAGAATCCAAACATATTACCAAGTGAAAAAAGTAATTTGTCTTATAAAAACTAATTTCATATTCTAAAAAGACATATATATATTACCTACAACTACCTATATATTATTTGTAAATAGCTTATTTCAAAATATTTAATGAAATATCCCATGTATCAGGTCTATTAGCATGAAATAATTGATACAAGGCATCAATTAATTCAACTTGAAAACTACCGCTGCCTTTGCACTTTGAAGATGCAATTTTTCCTGCCATCTTATAGATTAGTACAGCACCAACAACTGCATCAAACATATTGCATGTAGGAGATATGCCTCCAATAAAACTTGCAATTGTAGAGCCTAAAGAACACCCACTAGCTGTGATATCTCCCATAATTGGAATATCAGAACCATTTATTAGAACACATGGTAATTCTTCTGCTGATACACTTTCTGGATGTGAACCCAATGAAATAATACCACCCAAAGTACCATCAACAATTATATCATTAACACCTGTGCAAACAGCTATTGTTTTATATTTTAAAGCAACAAAACGAGTAGCCTCCACTAATAATGCTTTATCAACAGCTTGGTCGCCGGAGTCAACACCTTTCATTTTATTTGAATTCATTTTGGCTAAAGCAAGAATCTCACCAATATTCCCCTTAATACATGAAAATTGACCGTATGATAGCAATGTATTATTCAAAATTAATCTTGTTTCTGTTGCACTATAACCAACAGGGTCAAAAACAATTGGTCTTTTTGATTCATTATAAGCAGATATAGCTTTTATCATCATTTCAAGTGGTGCTACAGTTCCTGTGTTAATTAGAAGGGATGCATTTGGTATTTGCGATAATTCCTTTACCTCTGATTCTATTTCTGACATAATTGGAGAAGAGCCAACAGCTAAAGTGATATTAGCGCCAAAGTTTTGGTGAACCTTATTTGTAATATGTTGAACAAGAGGACGGGTTTTGGTAACTTGAGTTATGACATTTTGAACTGAAGAAATTTTTGATTCAGTATTTGCTAAATCAATATCTACAAACTTAAAAATTGATTGATCTAAAATATTTCTTAAGCGTAATGCTGATTCACCAGCTTTTTCTGAAGCCATAATATCACTGACCACTGCAATACCATCTAACGATCTTTTATTATTAGAACTAACACATTGATATAAAACTCTTTCAATGTTATCAGGGTGTAAACCACCAATAGCGACTGTTTTAACCCAAGAAACATTATAATTTTCTAAGGCATTCAAAATTTCAATGACACCTTCTGGACCCATTGGAGATTTTTTTGGGTTTTTTTTCGTTTGAGTTGGGAAGACCATACCAATACCGATATTATCAACCATATTTGGACCCCATTTTGCTAATTCTTCAACTTCTTCAACTTTACCTACACTCCAACCAATTAATTTATCAGGACCTAAAAGTTTTCTAATCATTGGAACTGGCATATCATCTTGACCAACATGCACACCATCAGCATCAATAGCTAAAGCAACATCAACGCGATCATTAATAATTAAAGGAACATTATATTCATGACACAATTGTTTAATTTCAATAGCTTCTTTAATGAAATTTTTTGTATCACAATCTTTTTCACGAATTTGAACTAATGTTACACCATTCTCTAAACCTTTAGCAACTTGAGAATATAAAGTAGTGCCCGATGGAAGCATAGTTGAATCAGTAACTAAATACAAAGAGTAATCGACAGAATCTTTTTTAAAGTTCATTATTCAAAATTGTTTACCTCTTTGTTGTTTTCTTAATTCGAATTAAATACTATACCAGATAAAAGCTAATCAAATAACAAAATCTAGTATTAGATCTGGTACAACTTCTCTGTCGTTATCAAATTGTTTTCGTAATTGCTATCAACAATTGAGAAGAACACTTGAAAATATACAAAGTAACTACAACACTTCCCTCTTTCTATTCAAAGCTTTCAACGTGCTAGTCAATTCCAAAACAAACTAACCTCAATTAATGATATACATCCTGAATATTCATTCATTGTCTTCCTTCTTTAATAGCTCTTCGTAGTAGTTAAATCTGTTTAGTTCTTAAAATTTCCAAATCTCTCAAATAGGTTATGCAAATAGGTCAGTATGGGGTTAATAGGGTTATGTTTGTAGATTTAAACCTAATAGACCTAAACATTAAATGGGGTTGGACAATAAGAACCTAATCAAAATTTCATTTTATGTAAAATTGGTATAAAAAGTTTAGTGTTGATTCTGTGAATAGAATAGTTGCAAAACTGATTGATTATCTAGATGAAAGCAATTAAATAGGATCAAGTATATTATAAATACATTTTAGCAAGAAATGAAGTTTACGCCGAGTGTTTTGATTGATGCCCCTGGTTACTATGTTGATCATTTTAATGGTAAAAGTGATACAGATAAATATGTTACATTAAGAAATTTAAATTTAGAGAGTGATTTTGAATCACAACGAGCAAGTTTAAAACATCTGAATAAACCAGTTAATATATTAGATTTAACAAATAATTTATTAGTGGAGTTTCCGGATTTGTCTGATAGATTTGATATACATACATTATTTTTAGGAAGAAATAAAATTGTACGTTTAAATGGTGAATATTTACCAAAAAATATACAAAATCTTGTTTTGGCACATAATAAAATTAATTCGTTTGATCAGTTAATAAATTTTAAGAAGATACCGGAAACTCTAAAAAATTTAACACTTATAGGTAATCAAATTTGTCATTTAGAAGATTATAGACTTCAAATAATTAAATTGTTACCACAATTGGATATTCTAGATTTTGCAAAAGTAACAAAAAAAGAAAGAGATTTATCAAAAACAATAGAATTACAAGTATCAAATATTAATAAAGGAGATACATTGAGGGATAAACAAGATTCCGACGTGAATTCAAGAGATAAATCTTTTGATATAATGAATTTGGTTGTAAATAAAATGACAAAGGAAAGAAGGAATGAATTGAAACTTGAATTGGCGAATGCAACGTCCTTAGAAGAAATAAATCGAATAGAAAAGTTATTATCAGGTTCTATATAAGACTTGGTTAAGTTATATTTACGTATATAGTGTAATCTAGTACATATAGCAATTAAAATATATATATACACACACACAGTGAAGGCGCATTCTTTTCTATCAACCCATTAAATTAATTTTTTCTAATGAACTAGATTTATATAAATTATTATATTGGAAAATATATATCTTATTCTGAGGAACTTACTTAGCTTCCTGGAACTTTAAACGTTATATCATTTAATAAAATGTTTTTGATATTATCTGGAATAATATTTTCATTACTTTCATCTAACAATTTATCTTCAATGTTTGAAAATATATCGAGTTGCATATAGTCCCCTTGGTTTTGTAAATGACAGTTGTGGCAAATGTCGTCTGCAATCCAATATACACTTTCAGAGGAATGGCACATTTTGCAAATATGTTTAATACTACCATCCAATAGTGAATCTGACTTAAACGGCACTCCATTATTTTGGTTTTTCTTGGAAGTCTTCATATATTCATCAAAATTTTCCTTTGTGTCCAGAAATTCCCTCTGTTCTAAATATCTTGAACGAATGGTAGATTGAGTATTAGCAGATTTAACTTTTTCGACATATAGCTGTAATAGCGTTTTGGTTTGTCGATCAAAATTTCCATGTAGAGGATAATAGCAATTAGTTTCATGAATATTATGATTTTTACAGACAATAGTTGGATATAAAGTATAAGTTCCATCATTTTCTTCTGCAAAAACAGTTTTAAAATCTCTTTCATCATTACTAATTTTTTCCTTCTTAAAGTACATATTAAACTCGTTAGACCACTGAGCACATGTTGTATGGACTTTAATATTGCAAACATCACAATGACTCAAACTTCCACCCTTTCTAGAGCACACCTCACAAACACTATTATTATATTTAGATACTAAAGAAGTGTTAATTATTGGTTGAAGATAATTTGAATTTCCAAATTTAATTTCATTAGAAAATATACTACAGATAACATGACACCAGCTTCCCTGTGTGGTTGCTTTCAAAGCATGAGAGGTAAATATTTCCTTGTATGGTTTCTTATTATCAGTCTCATTCTCTTTGGGGTAACAAACACAGCATCTGTAACTGGTAGATATAACTGGGTTCAAATCGTTTGCACAAGGATCACATAGCCAAGTGTAATTTCTCAAATTCAGAGAATGGCGGACATTTTCAGATAATGGAACACCATAACAAGATCCATGAACTACAATAGAGCAATTGCTGCATACGATCAAATCTTCATCGTCTGTTTCTGCCTTTCCTAAACAAACATCACATATATCAGATACTTTCTGATTATCATTTGTTAAATGTTCATCAATTTTCTTTTTTTTGATTGATGCTTCTAAATGTGCATGAGGCTTATTTTCAGTATGTTCTTTGTCGATTGCAGAAGGATTATAGTAATGGTAGGCATCAAGCAAAGCATTGGTGTCAAAACTTTCAGTAACAACAGGTGTTTTCAATTTATGGAAAGGTAAAACAGGTGCAGTATGGTTTTTTAGTGGAGATTTTATTTTTGGCCCATTTTTATGTACATTCTTTCCTGATAAATCATTATTCTTTTGAAACTCATCAGAAATTTTCTTTAAAGATGTTAGATGATTGAATTTTTGAAATAGGGTATCATCAACGTATAAATGAGTGTATTCTGAATCAATTGCGACTTTATTGAATGTTTGTCCATCTGCTGATAACTGTAAATCAAAAATTCCATTTGCTGTAACCTTGTCCTTAAAATTTTCATTAAGTTCGTAAAGTTTCTTAATTTTTGCTGAAAGATCTTCAGATAACACCTCTTTCTTTAATATCTTCGAATTTTTTGATACGACAATATGATTTAATTGCTCTACTGTCTTCGGCTTAGGTTTTTCTATAGTATTCTTTTTTTGTTCAATATTTTTTTTTGGTTGTAAGGATTCGTGTTGTATAATAAACTGTTTCAAATCTGCTTCCATAACTTTGACATCATTTAATCTAGGATCAAATGGTTTCTTAGCCGTTTTATATAATTGAGCATGTGGAGCTAATGTATTCTTCTTTAGTTTTGTTACACGTTCATCATCGGTTAAAACCTCAAATCTTTGTTTAGTAATTAATTCTGCATCTTGAATTAATTCCCATTCAATTGCTTTTTCTCTAGCTTGGCTTCTGGAGGATACAAAAATATTCGTATCTTTTTCTTCAAAAATCTTATCTAAGGTAAGATGTAGATTATTACTACTCCCATGTATTGCTTTCAAGATGGTTAAAGGGGTCTCCCAATGAACTGCATATCTTCTCCACAATCTTGCACAACGTATACACAAAGCTTCTAATTTTTCACCAACGCCATTATCTGCTTTCGACTTATTATGAACTTTTAAGGTGGTCTCTGTCTTTTCATTTACACCTGTTTGTATCCTTGAATGGATATTATCATCGTCTGAACCACCTGTAATTTTGTACCACATTGGAGAATAATCAATTTCACAAAACATACACTTAAAAAATGACCTTAAGGATAATAAATTTTCTGTTTCGATTGAAGAATCATCGATATATTTTAATTTAGATTCAGCATTATTTTGTTTACTTTCTAAAGCAATTCTGCTAGGTTTACGAACTCTTCTTTGTTTTATCTCGTTATTCTTTTCTATTTTGGAATTTATGGAGGATTCTAATGCATTTTTATTTTTATTTTTATTTTTATTTTTGGCTCTTCCTTTGAAATTACCCCATATGTCCTTGCCGTTGGCAGTTTTCTTCCAATTGTAATAAAATCTGACAATCATTGCCATCGATTGGGTACCTACTTCTTTGAATACAGGATATAATTCACTCCCGTGCTTTCTAACAGCATCTTCAAATTTTTTAATTTCAGTTGGACTTAATGTAGGTTCTCTTAAAGATGATCTTGTTAATTTGTTCGAAGCATCTATAAAAGCTTTTTCGACATTATACTCATTTTCCATTAATATTTTAACAATCATGTCAAGAAAATTTACACTTTCAGGTAACATATTGAGTTTCTCGGGGATTTCTTTCTTGCACCTCTCAACATAAAGTTGTAAAGAATTTTCATCAATTTTAGTTGAATCAAATTTCCAAAGTGCACTATCTGTTTTACCAACTCCTCTTTCTGTAATATCTATATAATCTTCTGTTGTTTCTGTCCCTCTCTCGTAATTTTTACAGTCGATTTTATATGGATTTGGTTTCCAAGGTTCAACATCGAGGCATTGTGACCATTGAAATTTTGATCCAGGTCTAGATCGCTTAAAAGGATACGGCAGATGTAAACTGCTGAATAGAACATCTAATTGATTGTTTATCAAATCTTCTCCTAAATATTGGAACCAAGTATTATGTTGATTATATGAGATCCCTTTATTTAACAATTTTAACGAGTCATTGTTTAGAGTTGTTTTAGTTTTGGTAATATATTCCATCTCCTCTTCAAACTCCTTTTGCTTTTCTTCTTTTGCACCTTTAATTTTATCCTGAACGTTGGCGCATGTATAACATAACCAAATAATACCTTTATTTGGTTTACGATCTCTTGGAGGGTCCATACAAAATAAATGAATCGCAATTTTGCATTCATCACATTTCATAGCTTGTGAATAATCACACCATTCCCTACATTGGGTACATCTATTATCCCAAAGTTTATCATCATCAATCTTTATTATTGTATTCGGTATAACGTATTTTTTTAGTACTTGTTCAAAAGGAAAATCAGTTTCAGTATAAACATACTTGAACCTTTTAGACAATGCTTGAAGGTAAACTGTCTTTTTATTTTCTTTTAATAAATCATGAGTATTCCAAACTGTGTAATATTTTAATGTATATCTATCAAATAATTGCTCAAAATAAAATGTATTGGATTTTGATAGCACAGAGTCTATCATTTCTTCATTATCATTAATATCAGGTAAATAGAAAACACTACATCTACCTCTAAATGAGATAATGGGACATATATCTTGATGTAATGATGCATAAACTAATCTTGGGTCAGTATTGTTAGGATTTTCTTGAATATCTCTTGAACGATAAAACCAATTCATCCTAAGTAAAAAATATTTTGCAGGAAATATTTTAATTGAATCGGTCTTCCCTTCAATAATTTCTTTAAATTCTTTTTTCACAACAAATTCCATTACTCTACCAATATAATATGGTTCACCAGGTGGTTCTGATACCATATATATAGTCTCATCTTTTCTCAATTGTATGCCATCATCATTAAACAATGTTTGGTTATCAATATTAACCATTGAGTCATCTAAATCTAATATTTGAGAAAATTTAGTATTTTTTCTCATAGTTGGAGGTAATGAAGGAATAAAATTCCAATGTTTGCCCTTATCATTCAAAAACTTTTGATAACTCTTTTTATTAACAGTACGAGCTGAATTTTTCGATTTGCTTAAAACTTCACCTTTATTTGATATTTTATTATTTTTCTCAACTTTCCTAAATTTATTACTACTTTTGGGCCTCTCATTATTCTGTATCCTCTTCAAGAGTTCTGCGTCAGCTTCCTTTTCATTGTAGTTAACTCTCTTGGTCGTTGTCCTTCTTCTATGCACAGGTTGTTCATTCTCAGTTGCCATGATATTAAACAGAAATATAGCTCGTCGAATTCTTATTGAATATAAACCTTACGAGAGCAAACGAATATGCAATTAATAACTAAATCAATTATAAAATCGTTACGTTTTTAAGTAGTTTAATTCTTTAAAATCTTGGATGCTTTACTTTCTTTCGGGCAAGATGTTTTAAAGTTGAATAATTTTATGTCGACATGAAATAAATAGTGCAACATTGGTCAATATGAATAAAAACCATACGAGTATAAAATAAACAACTAGAAGTATAAACTTTATGTAATATACATTAATGAAACAAGAATTATTTAGTTTACTATGTTTTAACTTAAAATCTCATATAATTTATGCCAAAAAAACTGAAATACATAACCAATTTAAAGATGGCAAGAACTTGAACATAGGAAGTAAAGCACTCAAATATAATGTATGTCTTTCTTATAAAGAATCATCAACAGATACGTAAAGTTCTTAATATGAAAAACCCTAAAGCACAGAGTATCTCGATAATGCTAATTGAGTTCAATTTCCAAGCTTGACTGTGTGTAATGCCAGTTGAGCATACTTCTCAGTCATGATTGCTTTTATTATCTCAACTAATTAATCTAATTTCAAATAAAATATCGTTAATTGTAGCATAAGTAGAGCTGCTGGTAAACTATTCATATTACTTCAAGATTTTATCAAGTTCAATTTTTTTTAAACTGTAAGATGCTACCTTAAATATATCTAACAGATAAAAAGCTTATTTGACAGCAAAACCTCCATAAACAGATTCGAACAATGTGAAATATACTAGATTTAGGGCAATTGTATATGCTGAACTGCTTCATATTACTACATCTGTAACTTATAAGCCGTCTTCAATTACAGACACATTCTAAAATATTCATTACTATCGTTTTTCTAAGTACGGGAATTAGAATGATTAAATTATTAGAAGGTGAAGAAACTTTTAAAAGATTTAAAGATTCATTTAAGAATTAATGAATTAGAGAAGTGATTAGAAGTTCTGTGGAATACGGTTCAGGAACACATTGGACAAGAACGGCTAATTTGATGTCCAGTATATTAGAATTTAGATTGATATCTAATATTGGGATTCGATATTATTCGAAAAAAGCTACAATTGCTACATCTAAACAAAAATTAAAGTTATCATCTTCATTAGGGAGTAGATATAAGCAAAAAGATCAAATAAAACAAAAATTTGCTCAGTTCAGAAGTAAAACTGATGTAAAAAATAAGAAATTTGATAAAAACTCAGAAACATTTAATTATGGGAAATATGGAGGGTTGAAAGAAAGTGATCCAAGAAATTTAGAAGCTAACACTAAAATATTAAGCAAAGTTACAGATTTTGATCAATTGAAGATTCTACCAAATGTGAGAGACGCTATTAAACGAATTATTCAAAATGAATCATTAGCGCCGGCTGCTTCAAATAAATCAGAAATATTGCCATCACCAATTCAAGTTGTATCGATTAAAAAATTTGCTAAACATCTAATGGATCCAAAATTGCAAAATCATGCTATTGCAGCAGAAACTGGTTCTGGTAAAACAATGGCTTATCTCATACCACTTCTAGATTACTTAAAAAGACAAGAAACAGAAACACCTGAATTTTGGGAAACACAAAAGGATAAGGCTATCATCAGGTCAATCATTTTAGTCCCTACTCATGAACTGATTGATCAAGTATATAAAACTATAAAACAAACTGAGGAATTATTAAATTTGCATACCTATAAATGGGACACTACAACTACTTATCCAGAATTGATTGAAAAAATAAAATCAAGAATTGATATTTTAGTTACCACTCCAACAAAAATAAATAGTCTATTTAACATCAGAATGATTAGTAGGGCGGATAAAATATTATCGCAAGTTAGATTTGTTGTGCTTGATGAAGCGGATACATTATTGGATAAGTCATGGGTTGAAGATACACATAGAGCAATAAAATTATTACCAAATACAAACCATTTAGTATTCTGTTCAGCAACAATTCCAAATGAATTCAATAAAACTCTTGAAAAATTATTTCCAAATACTGAACCAATTATAACACCAAGATTGCATAAATTACCTAAATCACTAGATGTTAAGATTATTGACGCAACATTGAATCCATTCAAAGGATCCAAAATGAAAGCTTTAGCCCAAACTTTATTCGCTATCACGAATGATAATTCAGAACCTGGTTTTGAAAAAAGATGTATCGTTTTTGTTAATGAAAAGAAAGATGTTCCTGATGTTGTCGAAAAAATAACATCCACATATGGACACAACTGTGTTGGATTGACTGGTAATGATACTTTAGAAGAAAGATTGAATAAAATACAAGAATTTGTGAACCCTCCCAAATTATTGGAAACGAAGCAACCAAGTGAGGATATCCAAGAAAACAAAAGAACTGTTTTGATTCCAGGCTCGAATATTGTTGTGGGGGATATAAAATCAAAAAATAGTAAGACTCAATTTGATTCCAAAAAAATCTTAAAAGTATTAGTTTCAACAGATTTATTAGCAAGAGGTTTAAATTTTCAGGGTGTTAGAAACTTAGTCTTGTATGATGTTCCACAAACATCTATTGATCTAATACACAGAGTTGGTAGAACAGCAAGAATGAATCAAAGTGGTAGAGTATTTTTATTAATTGATAAGAAGACAAAATCATGGGCAAAAGGTCTACCCAAGGTAATTAAAAAGAATATGACTTTGACTTAATAGATATAGTTAGATTATTAAAAAAATTTATAGAATTGAGAAACTTGTAAATATAATACTTTTCATTGAAAATAATAATTTCTTTTATATTTTGTAAAAATCAGATTACATTCACAAAACATGTATTTTCTAGAAAAAAATGTACAATTTCTTCATCAACTACTTATTAGTACTTAAATCAAATCTATTATTAACGTAAAGAATAAAATGATATCAAGTATGATAACTAAAATGGTTTGGAAACTAAAATGGCATAGCTTTAAACTTCAATGATTTCTACAGTCTTTCTCTATATTCTTTCTTATAAATGTGGTGAACTCGGTGCATTATCAGATTTTGAAAATATTTATTTAGTAGAGTTATAAGAAAATATCAGATCGATGAGATTAGTATTTTATGTAAATTGACTCTCATAATTTGATGAAAAACAGATCAATGAACTAAGAATAGATTAATTTATATACAATGTCGGTTGAGAAAGTGAATGCTTTACTTCAATGGGGTATATCCAATGGCGTTGAACTTCCAGAAGGTGTGAAATTTGAGTATAGTGACTTAAAAGGCATCTGTTGCATTACAACTGCTGAAGTTGAAAAACCTTCAATTAAACTTCCTGGTAAAATAATATTTTCTAGTAGCTTAGCAAAAAAGGTTTTTAAAAATGTTAATGATGATAACTCAAACACATATTTGAAAATGCTACTTGCCAAACTGATGTTTGATACAAATATTTCAGATGAATTATATGCTAAGCAATTAAAAGAAACATTTCAACCTTATTTAGATGCACTTCCTTTGGTTGTTGATTCTCCATTAATATGGAATCCAGATGAATTACAAATGTTGGATTCAACAAATATTGGGAATTCAATTAATGAAAAATTACAACTAATCCTCAAAGAATGGTACACATTAGTTAAAGACTCTGAAGAATTTGAAAACTCAAATATTAAAGATGATTTAGAAATATATGAAGCTTTTGATGAATATTCAAGTGAGGATCTTTATAAGAAATTATTAGTTAATGTTGAAAATAGACACCCTTCAATTTGGTATTCTTTTTCAGCATTTTTATGGTCACATTTAATTTTTATGTCAAGAGCATTCCCTGAGTATGTCGTCAATAAAGATTGTAAGGCAAGTTCAGTTGTTTTATTACCTATAATAGATTTATTAAACCATGATTATAACACAAAAGTTGAATGGATCTCTAATGACGGTGCATTTTGTTATAGAAATTTAAATAAAGTTTCAAAAGATGTTGAATTGAATAACAATTATGGTGGTAAAGGTAATGAAGAATTACTTACTGGTTATGGTTTTGTAATTGAAAATAATTTATTCGATTCAGTTGCGTTAAAAATAAAACTGCCATTAGAGGTTATTGATAAAATTATCAAGAATGAACCTGAATTAAGATTACCAACATTAGTAGAATACACTTGGTTTGCATTTGATTCAATTGATGAAAAATCAAGTAATACTAACATTAATGAAAAAAAAGTTCTAGAAAACTATAAAGATGGAGTAATGTTCTTCATTAATACAAATAACGATAAATGTTTAATACCTTTATTAAATTTATTTGGATATTTATCTAAAACTTCACAAGAAAGTTGGAAAGATGTAAGACCTCAGTTAGAAGGTTTACAAAATTTAAGAAATGCATTAGAACATAAACTGACTAGCGTAAATAAAAAAGATTTGAAAATTTTAGCAAATAAATATGAAATAAATCCATACAGGAAAAAATGTGCTGAAATATATAGAAACGGTCAAATCCAAATTTTAAGACATTCAATCTCTGAATTGAAGCATATTGAAAAAAAATGGATGTCAGATAATAAGAATATATTACTTACTATGAAAAAAATACTAAAACATGATTCAAACTTTTCAGAAGTTGAGTTAAGTAATTTTTTTAATAATAATAATAATAATAATAATGAAACTGATATTGTTTTTGAGAGCACTCTCGATTTGATTATCTTATGGATTTTAATAAAAAATTTATATAACTCTTATCCTGAAAAATACAAATGGGTCCAAAAGCAATTTATTGAGTTTAATAATTCTGAAGAGATGATGAATTTGGAGATATCAGAGAATGCTGGTTCATTCTATCAAGACGTATTATTTCAAAATGCAAAAGTTACCATAGCTCAAGTAAATGAGGTAATTACTTTCGTCGAATTGAACTCATTCACAAGAGCTTCATCAAGTGAAGAGACTATCCTAGTTTGTAATTGAACATTATCCATCCATTAACTTATATATATATATATGTATATGTATATATATAGTGTTTAATGTCATTTTATATGCATAAACTGTAACTAACCAATGAAATTACAGAACATTACTAATTATTCTTAATGAGGTTAAAACGAGACCGGGTAACCGACAGCCCTACGAAAGAAAAAAATTTGGCTTTCACTGAAAAAAGCGATGGAACTAACTGTATTTGAAATATAAATAGCAGAGATGAGATGACTTAATGGCATATTTCAAGTGTTGGTGAGAATTATACTTTAATCTAGAGGACTGTTGACATATTTAATCCAGAGATATCATATTAAGTTGGGTATTATCTTGTTCGATAGATAGTGAAACTCAGAAGTATTTAATTCGTTACTATTAAGAAAAAGAAATTGCATTATAAGTCCATTCGTTTTTATTCTTTAATAAGTTTTTAAATTTTGTGCCTATTTTATTTTATTTCTTGTGGAAGAGCATAAAATATTATTGATAAGTTTATTTTGCATTAAGAATTTTTAATCTATTATCAACGGTTATACATATTTTTTTTGAAAAATGATTTCAAATGGATTAACTACTGTATCTGTTTGCATACTAGTCACTGCTTTCATGTACTATGGTGGTAAATTTAGTTTTAGTATTGCCATATTAGTAATTTATGGTATAATATACGATAATGAACATGATTATGTATTAAGTGGTACATCTAAAGCTAAGACAACACTTAATACAATCACTACAGATGTACAAAAAACTGAGAAACCAAAAAAGAAATGTTGTGGTGGTGGTGATAAAAATGGTGAAGGATGTTGTTCATCTAAAAAAAATAATGGTGAAGGTAAAAAATCTAGTTGTTGCGGTGGCCCATGCAAATCAAAAAAGAATGAAGACGTTTCTAAAGATGAGGATGCCATTTCTAAAGATATCGGAAAGGAAGATAAAAAAGCTTCATTCCAAATGGCTGTTGATTTTACACAATCATTCAAAGCAAAGCCAAAAGCTAAGAAATCTTCTTCATCAAAGCCTTTAAAAAGGTTTACTAAAGCAACTGGAAATGAAAAAGAAAATGAAAGCAAAGATGATTTAATTAAGAGTGCCATGACTGTTTCCAATGAAACTTTATTAAGTTCTCAAATTTATGTTTTTTACAGTTCATTACAAGGTACTGCTGAAAGAAACGCTAAAAAGGTTTTTGAAATTTTATCAAATTTAAGAGAATTAGAATTAGTACCTATTTTAGTTAATCTAGATGAGTTAGATGAAATTGACGATTATTTTGTCGATGTCCCAAATGAAAAATCTCTTTATGTTTTAGTTTTACCATCATATGATACTGATTGTCCATTGGATTATTTCTTACAAACTTTAGAAGAGAACTTTAATGATTTTAGAATAGATAAATATCCATTAAGAAAAATAGTTGGTTATACAGTTTTGGGTTTGGGGGATTCTGAAAGTTGGCCAGATAAATTTTGTTATCAAGCTAAAAATGCTGATCACTGGATTGCTCGTTTAGGTGGTAGAAGAATATTCCCTGTCGGTGAAGTTTGTTCTAAAGTTGATGGTGATTCAAAAGTTGAAGAATGGACAAACTTACTATGTGAAAGTTTGAAAGATGATGAACCTATTTTATATGAATATGATGAAACGATAGATTCTGAAGAAGAAGAAGCAGGCCAAGAGGATGATAATATTGATGAAAACGAAGGTTTAATTGATCTTGAAGATATTGGGAAGCCTGAACCAGGCTCAAACTCAATGGATATTAAAAAAATGGTTGCTAAGAATAGTCCAACATATAAGCAATTAACCAAACAGGGTTATACAATTGTAGGATCACATTCTGGTGTTAAGATTTGTAGATGGACTAAAAGTGATTTGAGAGGGACTGGTTCTTGTTACAAGCAATCTCTATTCAATATTGTATCAAGTAGATGTATGGAAATGACTCCTTCTCTGGCTTGTTCATCAAAATGTGTATTTTGTTGGAGACATGGTACTAACCCGGTTTCAAAAACTTGGAGATGGGAAATTGATGAACCAGAATATATTTTGGAAGATGCCTTACAGGGCCATTATTCCAAAATTAAACAAATGAGGGGTGTCCCTGGTGTTGTTGCAGAGAGATTTGCTAAAGCATTCCAAGTTCGTCATTGTGCATTATCACTAGTCGGTGAACCAATTATGTATCCATACATTAATAAATTTGTTCAACTTTTGCATGAAAAAGGAATTTCTAGTTTCTTGGTTTGTAATGCTCAACATCCTGAAGCATTAAACAACATGGGAAAAGTTACGCAGTTATATTTATCAATCGATGCTCCCACAAAATCTGAATTAAAGAAAGTCGATCGTCCTTTATTCAAAGATTTCTGGGAAAGAATGGTTGAATGTTTAGATATTATAAGGACTAAACAAGCACACCAAAGAACTGTATTTAGATTGACACTAGTTAAGGGATTTAACATGGGTGATATTTCTTCTTATGCGGATTTGGTTGAAAGAGGTTTACCATGTTTCATTGAAGTGAAAGGTGCTACTTTTGCGGGTTCATCAGCTGGTAACGGTAATCCGTTAACAATGCAAAATATTCCATTTTACGAAGAATGTATTAGGTTTGTTAAAGAATTTACTGCTGAATTACAAAGACGTGGTTTAGATTATGGTATTGCCGCTGAACATTCCCATTCAAACTGTATATTAATTGCAAGTGGTAGGTTTAGAATCAATGATGAGTGGTATACTCATATCAATTTTGATAAATTCTTTGAGTTATTATCAACTGGCACAGATTTTACTCATTTAGATTACATGGATAAAACTCCTGAATGGGCTTTATTTGGTAATGGTGGATTTGCTCCAGGAAATACAAGAGTTTTCAGAAAAGGTAAAAACAAGAAGAAACTTACAGAAGCAGCAGCAGCAGCAGCGGCAGCAGCAGCATCATCATCCTCATCATCTGTAAAATCTTCTGAAGTTGAACCTAACAAAACAGCTTCTGTACCTGTATCTGCATAATTTTTACCAAATAACTCATCTGATCATTTCAACTCTATCAACTGTACATATTTTATCCAAATATAGATATTGTTTATTTATATAATCATTTTTTGCACCAACATTTATTTATTTATTTATTTATTTATTATAAACTTAACTATATTTAATGGTATGATTAAATACTATTATTCTTTATATTTTTTACACAGGTACTATCTGTTTTTTTGAGTGGAATCACTTTCTAGTCTCTTTAATGCTCTACGAGTTTGAAGAGTCAACCATGTTAGAAGTGAATAGCACTGACCTTTGAATAACCTATAACCATATATCGTCTCCATAGTGAAAGATAACAGATTGAGCTTTAATACTCAAATTCGTAAATGGCGAGCTTTGTAAAAACATCGGCTCTTGAAAGGTCTTTTAGCTGGACTATATTAGAACTTTTCTTAAAACATTCGATCCAGTACAAGGAATCAGTATTGTATTCTTGTTTATAATGTAATAGTTGGTCAATTACTATACTAGCTTACTGATCTGAAGTATAGCAACTATTGAATGTCCAATTATAATTCCTCAAAATTGAAAATTGCCTTTATTCACCCAGATTTAGGTATTGGTGGTGCTGAAAGGTTAGTTGTCGATGCTGCATTAGGATTACAAGATAAAGGTCATGAAGTTGTGATTTATACAAGTCACTGTGATAAGACACATTGTTTTGAAGAAGTCAGGAATAGTACATTGAAAGTTGAAGTTTTTGGAGACCAATTTCCAACAAATATTAATGGAAAATTTTTTATTGTTTGTTCAAATATTAGACAGTTATATTTGATACTGAGGTTAGTATTAACAGGCAAAATTAATAACCATGATTTATATATAGTTGATCAATTATCAACATGTATACCATTTTTACATTTATTAAGTGATGCTAAACTTCTTTTTTATTGTCATTTCCCAGATCAATTACTAGCTATTAGATCAAGTTGGTTGAAAAAGTTTTATAGATTACCATTTGATCTATTAGAACAATTCACGATAAATGCATCCGATTGCGTTGTGGTGAACTCTAAATTTACTAAATCTATGTATCAAAAGACATTTAACTTATTAAGTAATTCTCCAAACGTTATTTATCCATGTGTTAACTTATCCACTGATTTAACAGATGATGAAATTGATAAAAGCTTATTAAAAAAAATAGTTGGACATGGTCAAAAGTTTTACCTGAGTATAAATAGGTATGAAAGGAAGAAGAATATATCCTTAGCTTTAAAAGCATTTGCAAATTCAAAAGAATCAAAGAACGAAAATGTAAAGATAATTATATGTGGTGGTTATGATAATAGAGTAACCGAAAATGTTGAATACTTGAAAGAATTACAAAAAGAAGCTGATACGTTAAATTTAAGACACGAAACTATATTCTATTCTCATATCAAACAAAAAGATAAGTTAGCTACCATTGAATTGTCTGATTTTAAAGTTTTATTTTTAACGTCAATATCAACATCATTAAAGGATTTATTATTAAATAGCACAGAAATGCTATTATACACCCCATCCAATGAACATTTTGGAATTGTTCCCTTGGAAGCAATGAAATTTGGCAAACCTGTTCTTGCTATTAACAATGGAGGCCCATTAGAAACTATTGAATCTTTAGAACCAACTATTAATAACTCTATAGCAACTGGTTGGTTGAGAGAACCAGATTTTATGAAATGGGCAGCTGTAATTGATGAGCAAGCTAAAATAAAATCTGATAACTCGGGAAAGTACAATGGTATTGATTTTTCTGTATCAGGACCTAAAAGAGTTCAGAAAATATTTTCACCCGCTGCAATGACTGAGTCATTTGAAGAGAATATAGGAAGAATTATTTGGCATGAAAAAATATTTTATGGTTGGGAAATCATAACAATTGCTATATTTAATATTATTCTTCAGATGACTTTGAATGTAATATTTCCAAACAAATTATTCCCATTCATCGTATTGTCTTTCGTTGCTGCTAGACTATTCAAGAGTTATCCATGGGCGGGCTATTGGATATGCATGTCGATTTATTTATATTTTGATGAATATACTGTAGTGTAAATGTGCCTTTCGTAATATATAGTTATTTATTTATTATTTCTTATAAAAATCTCATTTAATTCATGCCTTTATTTATATAAATATAAATTGTCTAGCGCATAGAAATAATCGAAACGCTTAACTAAATATCAAAAAAGTTAATTAACTCTACCTCCATTATTATTCACGGAATTTGAAATCCCAACATTTACTCGTCCTCCAACTGGGCTTCCAATATTCTTGCTTGTTGGTGATCCTCTATCTGAGCCAGAGTTGGGTGTTCCTTTATTATTGGCTAAATGGAAAGCAGCTGCTTCAAAACGTTGCTGTTGAAGTTGCTGTTGTCTCAATTGTTGATGCTGGTACTGAATTTCTTGAGGAGTCAAACCCTTTTGTTGTTTTGAATCAATGTTAGAATTTAAATTTAATGATGTGTTATTCATTAGATTTTCTTGGGGGTGGATAGGATATTGGTTGTTTTCTTGTATTAAACGTTGCTGCTGCTGTTGCTGCTGTTGTTGCTGCTGCTGTTGTTGCTGTTGCTGCTGCTGCTGTTGTGATAATGTCTTTTGTTGTTGTTGCTGAATCATATTCTGTTGTAATAACTGGGGACTCGGTTGTGGTGTTCTAATCCTAAATTTATATTCTGTTGCGTTATCTATATCAATACAACCAACACGAGAATGGATAGCTCCACAACCAGGAGATGTATAACCTGGTTTTACAGAAAAAGCGGAAACAAACATTTCTCTCATTCTAAAATATTTTGTCCTCCTCCTTACAGATGAAAGAACTGTGGATTCTAAAGGTAATGGATATGCTCTTGAGACACCATTTAGAACTTGGGTTGTTTCTTCCTCTGGGCTCAGTATTACTTCGTTAATTTTTGGATCATCGTTATTCGACTTTGCAGTTCCCTTTTTGGATGTGTTGTTTTTGGCTCTTTGCTTCCTGTGCGTTGGCTTTTTTTGTTCTTTA
Source organism: Vanderwaltozyma verrucispora (assembly GCA_030565105.1). Lineage (NCBI taxonomy): Eukaryota > Fungi > Ascomycota > Saccharomycetes > Saccharomycetales > Saccharomycetaceae > Vanderwaltozyma > Vanderwaltozyma verrucispora. The sequence continues at coordinate 44,714 of JAJMAX010000044.1, forward strand.
AGTACTTGCTTTTGCTGCTTCTGTATTTCTTGTTGCTTTGCACGTTTTTCTGCAGCAGCTCCAATCTTTGTTTGATGTAATCTATGATAATCTGCTAGTAATACATCATATAATTCAGTTCTACCAATAACCGATCTTTTGGCTCCCATAGAATGTGATTTACAAGTTAACGAACGTGCACAATAACCACCTTCTACTAATTCTACACCACATTGTTTGTCAAAATCTATTGAATGTTTGTCAGTAGGATTTCTTTGTTTAACCTTTCTTTGCTTCTTTTTACCATTTTTACCTTGTTTTTGCTTTTTGCGTGGAGTTGCATTTGGATCTGATGTGGAACCATTCATTTCTGAAATCGAACGTTTTGAATTACTATCATCGTCATCGTCATCGTCATCATCATCATCGTCATCATCATCATCGTCATCGTCATTGTCATCGTCATCATCATCTTCATCTTCATCATCGTCATTATTTTCATCATTATTGTTGTCATTATCATTATTTATTAATTTAATTTCTTTATTAATTTCATCTTCTTTTTTAAGATTATTCTGATTCAATTTTTCAACAACGCAATAATTATTTAAATGATCAATAATAGCATCTAAACTGACAGGTTTCCCACAATTGTTACAGACTCTGTAATGAGCAGCTATATTTGAACCAACTCCATTTTCTAAAAAATGTGTATTAGCATTGAAATATTTTTCTTTTGTCTCTAAATTGATATATTCGTATTGTAATGGATTATTTTTAGCACTCGCTAGTAATTGTTTCCAACCATCATTTTTAATATTATATTCCTTATCAGATTCATCAGAATTTGAAGAATTTATTTTCTCTGTCAGTTTTGAATATTTATCCTTAATATCTTGTTTAATTCCCTTAATATTGCTTTGAATATCCGCCATTTTCAATAATTTTCACTGTTATTACTATATTTTAACTTTAGATCAAAAAATTAACCTAACTTGTTTTTCAAAAAGAAAATAATGGCTTTGAAATGAAATTTTCTGAATTGCTGAAAGTGTTTCCCTTCAAATATTTTAAGAGTATAACCGTATACACTTAATCCACCAATTAGTAATGGATATACTTGCTATTCCTCACTGATCTCTTCCTTATAATATTCTATTTCCTCTGGAAAGTTTCATTTATATTTTTTTGATATTTGCTTCTTCAATTTTCCAATGAAATTTATCACTGTAAGGCTATCACGTGACTGAAGCCATATAGTTATATGGTGAAGCTCATACAGTTAATAGCGTAACAGAGGTTAACATGTAAGTAGTACAAGGACTGATTTACTCTTACTGCTCAATGGTTTATGTTTATTTACATAAATAATTAAGGTTTATATTCATAATTTATGGCTTCTGTTTACCTCAAATTTTTAAAAATAGTTACGCCAGTTTTACATTCAATAGTCATGAAAAGAAATATAATTTTCAATACATGTATATAAACTTACAAAATACATACTTTGGAATAATTAATTGCTAAATTTTCATTATAATCCTTGAATTATAAAAACTTAATTGCTCTTAAAAATAGGAATACGATATAAGCGATAGACCAACCAAATACTTGTCTATGAATCCATTTAGTGAGCAAAATTGAAGATATGGATTGGTATACCTTAATATATGAATGGAAACGAATACCATCAGAACTGAAAACAGTTGGTACTTCAAATGATTTACCTGCTTCATATGATTTAACAACATCGTTTGTAATTAAACGTGATCTAAAAGGATTATCAGTAATGATACCAAATATACTTGGTGTTTGATAAGCATATTTAATATCAATTTCTTTATTTACTGTCCATAGATAGACTTTAATATCTTGTTTTTTCATCAATGGTACTATATTCGTCAAATAATTATCTGTCCATGAAGAAACATAATGAATACTAATACCGTATAATCTAAAATGTGGATTACTCAATTCTAATGAATAATGGATAAATTTTTTAGCAATATCTAAGGATAATGTAATAACAATAACTTTAAAATCACGGAAAATACCAGTTTCAACACCATATTCGAACCAATCTAACATCCAAATCCCCCAAATAATATGTTCTTGCCAAAATTTAATATCATCTTTTACACTTAACATTGCAGAAAATGTTTTCATTAATATTATTTTTTTATTAGTAAATTTGATATCTAACATCAATTTAGCGTTTGGATTCTTTACACACCATTCCAAAATATCAAACAATGTCAACATCTTCAAATCAGGATTCAATTTACATCTCAATTCTTGAATTTCCCTAAAACTACTTTTAGCAATAACTAATTCTTTATCCCACATACGACCTGTATCAGCATCATGATTAACAACGACAACACCATCCTCTGTCATTTGTAAATCAGTTTCAATGTAATCTACCTTTGCTTTCAACGCATTTTCAAGTGCATCAATAGTATTCTCTGGATAACCTTCCCTGAATGCCCTATGACCAACAATTTCTAACATTTTATTTTAACGATTGTATCCTCCTTCCTATCTTTATCAATTGGTATCTATTGATATATAAACACACAAAGACAAATGTACATCTATATACATAACAACCAAATAAGCATAATGCCCATATAGTTTACTATAATTGCATTTCTGTCCTTTTATTTACTTGATGAAACATCACAATTGTCAATAATATCGTAATTGTTCGATGAGGTCTAAATTTCGTTTACGCTCCTCATTGAATAAGTAAGTGTGGAATATTCTATATTCTTTATAAAACTGTAGTTATTATGGTAAAAGATAATAATTTCTATAGATACACATAATAGGACTGTTAATAACTAAGTACATTGCTGGGAAGAGAAGTCTCTATATTGGCCTTAGTAGTATTTCAACTGTGAACTTTTTAGATATCCTTTAAAACATAATGCTTATTTTAAGAGGAATAGATTATATATTTGTATATAATCTATTTCAAGTGTTTATATATTAAAATATACATATTCTTTTATTTATTTATAACTTATGAGAATTAAATTCAGTATTTTTAATTTTTGAATATTGTTCAGTTACATATTTAATCAATTCAAATGCAATGGTGCTATCATTTGGAATTTTCATGTCATCTTTAAAGTCTACGAAAAAACCTGTTGTATTATAATTTTGAACAGCTTTTAATACATCTTCTACATCAAACCATTGTGCATCTAATAATTCTTTATCATGATTCAAATTAATAATTTCATCTTTATTATTAAAATCGACAATACCGATACAACCAATCATTAAATTAACTGGATATGGCCATGGTTGAGATTTAATAATTTTAATATTTTTGGATAAACAATTTAAACCTGTTTCTTCATAAATTTCTCTTGAACAGGCAGTTTCAATTGTTTCTGATGGTTCCATAAATCCTGCAATTGTTGAATACATTTTCATTTCTTTACCATTATCGCTTTTAATTCTTCTATTTGATCTTGCTAAACAAATTTTACTATAATCTTTATTTGTAATTGCAATAATTACAGAAGCATCAGTTCTTGGGAAACAAACATTATTAACTTTTGCATCCCTCACATTACAATGTGTATTTTCCAAATCCTCATTACTACATTTTAATTTCGTACCACCATCAATTGGATAAATTACTGAACCACAACCTGGACAAAATTTAAATTTGTTTAACCAATCTAAATACATTTTAGCATGTGAATATAATGATGCTGATTTGTTTGATAACAGAATAACATCTGGTAATGAAATATTTCTATAATTTTCAATTAAATTTTTAATGTCATTTTTTTTGATAATTGTTTTATCATTTACACGAAAATCTAATCCAAAGTAAGGTTTACCTTTGTATTTATTTAAATATTCAATACCTGGTTTTGATTCATCAATACCTAAAAATGTAATACTAACACCAGAATTATCAATTCTACCTTCTTTTGTACCAATCAATGAACGAATTTTTTTCATAGCATTTTTTAATTCATTGTCATCAATTAACTTGCTCATATAGATATCATTCTTATCAGTTTTTGAAATTAAACCTTCCCCATTCAACAATGGAATATAAACTGTCTCTAAACAATTTAATGCTTCTTTAATAAATACTTCATCAGATCTTAAAAATGAAACTCTGTTTAAAATATCTTGTCCAAAAAATATAGCTTCTCTGTTCGCAATCATTTTTAACATTATGTTTCTTAACTATTTCTAAACAATTTTCAACTCAACTAAAAAAAATAACAAAATAATTCAACTTAAAATTCTAAAATAACCAATTAATTATAAATATATACATTCAAATATACCATTCATCTATTAAAACTTCCTCAACTTAATAACTATTTAACCATTTAATAATTTCATCTCATCGCTAATATTTGTCATTCTGAACTGAATTTTTCAAAAAAATGCTCTAAAGAGTAAAAATCGCTAATTTGCAACATTTTTGTGGATGAAGTAAGGAAATGAGGAAGTTAAAGGTTGTTTATTGAATGAATTGATCTGTTATTTAAGTGACTTTTGATTACTCAATTGGAAAATATTAGAGGTTGTGGTGTTTATATAGCTGTGGATCTATATACATTTGAACTGCAACAATAAATACATAGACAAGAACAGCCATCTTGCCATTGAATTGAAGTTAGCTGATCTGTATTCTTTTTGATTAAGGTATTCGATAGGAAAGGAATTGTAGTGTGTGTTTTATTTCCTTTGATTGATTGAATCAGTTGTCTGATATTTGTGTTTCCTTTATCTTTCTCTGATTTAATTTGTTTTGTTTGATTGTGATATTTAGATTTGGATAAGTTAATACCATTATAATGGATTTAAGGGTTGGTAGAAAATTTAGAATTGGTAGAAAGATTGGAAGTGGTTCATTTGGTGATATTTATCATGGAACAAATTTAATAAGTGGTGAGGAAGTCGCTATTAAGTTAGAATCAATTAGATCAAGGCATCCACAATTAGATTATGAATCAAGAGTTTATAAATATTTAAGTGGTGGGATCGGTATACCATTTATTAGATGGTTTGGTAGGGAAGGTGAATATAATGCAATGGTTATGGATTTATTAGGTCCTTCATTAGAAGACTTATTTAATTATTGTCACAGGAAATTTTCATTTAAAACTGTAATCATGTTAGCTTTGCAATTAATTTGTAGAGTTCAATATATTCATGGTAGATCATTTATTCATAGAGATATTAAACCTGATAATTTCTTAATGGGTATAGGTCGTCGTGGATCTACTGTACACGCTATTGATTTAGGTTTATCTAAAAAATATAGAGATTTCAATACTCATCGTCATATACCTTATAGAGAAAATAAATCTTTGACAGGTACAGCAAGATATGCAAGTGTTAATACTCATTTAGGTATTGAACAAAGTAGAAGAGATGATTTAGAATCATTAGGTTACGTATTAATTTATTTTTGCAAAAGTTCTTTACCATGGCAAGGTTTAAAAGCAACAACAAAAAAACAAAAATATGATCGTATTCTTGAAAAAAAATTATCAGTTAATATTACAACTTTATGTTCTGGATTACCACAAGAATTTGCAGAGTATATGTCATATTGTAAAAATTTAAAATTTGATGAAAGGCCAGATTATCTTTTCTTAGCAAGATTATTCAAAGATTTAAGTTTAAAATTAGAATATCATAATGATCATTTGTTTGATTGGACCATGATACGTTATACAAAAGCAATGGTTGAAAAACAACAAAATTTATTATTAAATCATAATCCTGATTTACCAAATTCAAAAAATTTAAGTAATAATGAAACAGATGTAAATGATAACGACAAAAACAATAAAAATGACCAATTTAATAAAATCAAATTATTGGCAATGAAGAAATTTTCTAATCATTTCCATTATGCAAAAGTTGATGATAAATATTATCCATCTGCTGAAGAAATTAAAAAACAGACATTTTTTAATGTGCAAAATGCAATGCAGTTATCCCCTGAATTATTAAATTGTATTGAAGGTGGTATCGAAACATCCAAACAAAATAACATTAATGACCAAACATCACAGCACATAAATAAATTACAATCCAGCAATAATACTACTAATAATAATAATAATAATAATACAAATAATGATACTATTAACGAAGATGGAAATATTCAACATAAACAACCTAACGATAAAATTTGGCTATAGAAATAAATAATTTAGGTTTATATATTTTAATATATAACTAATAACATCATGAATACATATTTAATTTCTAACAAATAATTAAAAAAAGTGATTAATTTAAATGAAATCAAATAAATATTAATATTTACATAGTAATTGATCGATATATTTATATATACATATTTAAGTGTTTGTGAAACCAAATTTTTAAATTTAATTATATTTTACCTCTTTTACTAACGAAGAATTCAAAACATATATCTAATATTGATAATGAAGTCCAAAAGATCAGTGACATTCAATTGTTAGTAATAAAATACTCATAAATGATAAAATTTGATTGAAGTTATTTTTATGTACGTAACTCTTTTTTTTGGAATTTGAATTTGTTATATTTTGTTTAATTTTAAAAAGAAGTGTGGAAAATATTGTTTTGTTTATATACATGAAATTAATAATATTAATAAGTTTATTCTTTATCTAGAGGTTTTGAAGTAAAAATTAGATCAAAAAACTTTAATTAGTTTCAATCTAATGTAATCTTAGCACCTAAACCTTCTAAAGTAGCTTTCATTTTATCAGCATCTTCTTTTGCAACATTATCTTTTAATATTTTTGGTGCAGCTTCAACAAATTTTTTAGCTTCAACTAAAGACAAACCCAATAAATTCTTGACTTCTTTTATAATCTTTGGTTTTGCTTTGGCATCAAATGATTCCAATTTAATTGAGAAAATAGTCTTTTCTTGAACGGCTTCTTCTTCTTCTACAACAGCTTCTGTCGTAGCAGCAGTACCACCATTACCAGCTGGGGCAACACCAGCAACAGGCATAGCTATATCAGGGATATTCAATTGTGTCTTTAATTCATTAATCAAGCTAGATGTCTCTAATAAAGTCAATTTAGAAATATCTTCAACAATTTTTGAAATTTTTGGGTCAATAGCTAATTGTTCACTTACAGTTGAATTAAAACGACAATTGACAACTGGTGTAACAGTAACTCTTGAAACTGAACGAGTTGCCTTTAAACCATTCAAAAACCCTCTTCCTGCTACTAAACGCAATGACATCTTCAATGATTTTCTATATCTATATCGTAATTGTAGCCTAATGCAATACAATGCAATATATCTTATTACACACCAACAAATACACTCCCACTTCAAATATAACTTGCATTAACAGTTTGTGATCCTTCTTTTATCATTTTGTTTGTTTCAATTTCGTTAAATTTCAAATTTTTCACTTTGATTTTGGCGCACGTAGAACATGATATCTTAGGTTTCAGTGTAATACAGATGCAATAGATGAATGAATATGCAATTAAATGTATATAAGTGAGTAAAGTAGTGAATATTGTATATATTGTGTGAATATTAAAGGTAAGGAGGGTGGTCAAAGAAGTTAGTTCTGTTTCAATACCTTTTTCTGTTCTTTAGTTATTCGAATTAGAAGTGCTGTTATTGGTTTCTTACTGTTTCTTATATATCATGGTCTGTTCTTTCTAGTACTTTGTTTCTTGCTTGGTTGAATTCAATGGGGTATTCTGTTCTTAGCCTGTCAGCTAATGCAGTGATTTTATTTGTCGAAGTTTTTAAGTTGTGTTTAATCTTACTTGCAGTAATTGTACCCCTTGAATATCTTTCCTGTAATTGTAATAATCTAATCTTTGTTGAATCAATCAATTGCTTCAATTCAAGACTTTTGGAATTTATTACAGCTGATGTTTTTGTTTGCATTGATAGTGAAGATGAAAAATCTGCTGAATTTATTGACTGAATTAAACTATTGAAGATATACTCTGATATATCAAAAATAGTTTCACTACCATCATAGTTATTGATATTATTACTACTATCTACTAAAGAATTATTAGTATCATTCTTCATTACATTATTTAATAATTCATTTTCTATTATATCATCATCGTTATCCGAATCACTACTAGTTCCATAATCACTACTCCTGTCTTCATCAATATCACTACTCTGATTTTCATCCAATTCGTGTAGAAAACCTTCAGGTATCGGTATCACATAATTTAAAGAACTCACACTATTTGATTGCAAATCAGTGTTCGACATTCCTTCATTTGAATCATCCATTGTTCCTCTCTCTCTCTTTTTTTTTTTTCTTCCTGTACTTTCTTCTGGATCAGTTGACCTATCTTTAAAATAATCGTTAATATACTCAAACAAACCTCAAAATTCACAAGTACACTATCAGTTTTCACTCTTAACAACTTTTAAACTTCACTTCATTCAACTTTATATCTCTTCAAATATTTTTAACTTGCTCATCTTGCTCTTTTGCAAAGTTAATAACCTGCCCGATTTCATTTCAAACTGAAATTTCAACCAAATTAAAGATATCAATTTGTATTCAAAAGCAGTATATAAGTATACGATTTGTTAACAAACAGAGACATAGCAATATAATGCAAGTATAAAGGGTGCCAATTGACTTGTTTGTTTGTTTGCTTCTCTTTTAAAATGTCTCAATACATTCAATCTGTGGAAGATGTTAAACAACGTCTAAGGCCATATGGTATATTTTTTGAAAAATCATTAAAAGATTTGATTAAAGGTATAAGAGCTAATAATGAGACTTCTGAATCGTTGAAATTATTTCTATCAAATGTATTACAGGAATGCAGAAAAGAAGTAACCTCTTTAGATTTAAATACAAAGACGAATGCTATTTTGAAATTAACTTATTTAGAAATGTATGGATACGATATGTCATGGGCAAACTTTCACATCTTAGAAATTATGAGTAGTAATAAATTACAACAGAAGAGAGTTGGTTATTTAGCTGCTTCACAATCATTTTATAATGATACTGATATTTTAATGTTAGCAACAAATTTAATGAGAAAAGACTTACATTATACAAATATTAATGATATTGTCAAGATTGGTATTGCATTAAGTGGTCTTTCGACAATAATTACTCCATCATTAGCTTCAAATATATGTGATGATTTATTTTTAATGCTTAATAGTTCAAAACCTTATATTAGGAAAAAAGCAGTCACAGCTTTATTTAAGGTTTTTTTACAGTATCCTGAAGCATTAAGAGATAATTTTACTAAATTTACTTCAATGTTAGAAGATGATGATATTTCTGTTGTTTCAGCAACAGTCAGCGTTATTTGTGAATTATCAAAGAAAAATCCTGAACCTTTTATTCCATTATCACCATTATTGTATGAATTATTAGTTACTATTCAAAATAATTGGATAATAATCAGGTTATTAAAATTATTTACAAATTTATCACAGTTTGAGCCAAAATTAAGACCTAAACTTTTACCAAAAATATTAGAATTAATGGATTCAACAACAGCTACATCTGTATTATATGAATCAATTAATTGTATTGTTAAGGGTAATATGTTAGCTGCTGATGACTATGATACTGCATTACAAAGTCTTGAAAGATTAAATACTTTTTGTGACTCTGATGACCCAAATTTAAGATTCATAAGTTGTGGTTTATTCTACAAAATTGCAAAAATCAATAGTAGTTTTATTTCGAAGTATGATAGTTTAGTACTACAACTAATTTCTGATATAGATGTGTCTATTCGTTCAAAAGCTATTGAATTATTAGAAGGTGTAGTCGATGAAGATAATATTAAAGATATTGTAAAAACTTTAGTGAAACAATTCATTGAAAATAACGAAGGAAAAAATGAAAATTCTAACCAACCTTCATTTATTGACTCATCGAATAATAAGCCAAATATTATCCTTCCTGAACATTATAAGGTTAAACTAATTAATACAATAATAGATATCTGTTCAATGAACAATTTTACAAACATTATCGATTTTGAATGGTACAATGCTGTGTTATTCGATTTAGCTATTTTATCACAAGATTTAAATGATAAATCATTGGGTGCAGTAATAGGTGAACAATTGAAAAATATTGTTTTACGTGTACCTTCAATGAGAAGTTCCACAATTTCAACCATTATTAGTATAATATCGAACGAGGACATTAACTTACATCTCCCAACGATTCTATATGATTGTTACTGGTCTATTGGTGAATATTCATCTTTTATTGATAATGGTGATGATCTGATCTTTTTATTAACCAAAAATGGTAAGAATCAGTCTTCAAATATCCAACTCATTTTAATTACAGCATTAGTGAAAATATTCTCTTCATGGGCTATTTCTCACTCAAATGATATTGATAAAGTCAAAAAAACACAATCAAGCTTAATTGATTTCTTTGAAACATTTATTGATTCACCATATTTTCAATTACAAGAACGTGCAGTAGAGTTTTTAGAGTTTTTAAAATTGTCTTCTGATTCCTTAGAAGAAGGTTCCAAAGAATTGCCATTACTTTTAACGGATGTTTTACCTAGCTTTTTTAATTCATACGAAATAAAACCAATTCCTCAATATACTCAAATGAAATTACAAGATAATATTGAAGTTGATCTTGTCACTCCATTTTTAACAGAAGAAGAATTACAAGATATTTTAAATGAGGACCAATATAATAATAGCATGGACATTGAATCAATGTTATCTAATAGTTCATCTAGTTCCGATATTTTAGAAGAGCAAGTTAATTATGGTGAAATTGATTACTCTAATAGTCAATTGTATGACAGTAATGGAAAAATGTCGGGTACAAATCAAAAAGAAATCAACTTATCGAAAGAACAAAGAGAAGAAAGACAATCAAATCCATTTTATCTGAATAAAGAATATCTTTCTAATGATACTAAAAATGGTCAGCAATTAATTAGCTTATCAGATGATAATGTATCAGAAAGTAGCGTTTCAAAAAGTAACATCAAAACTATTAAGACTTTTTCAGTAGATGATCATACCAAGAATGACGACAAAAAAAAGAAGAAGAAGAAAAAGCACAGAGTTGAAGTTTTATCAGACGATATTGTATTTAATTTACCATTTGAGAACTCACCAAATGTGAAGAATACAACATTAAAATCGATTAATTCCAATAGTTCTAAAAATAAGATTAGTTTAAAAACCAAATCAAGGCTTGATGATTTTGATTTTAATAAATCAAACGATGCTTTCAACCCTGAAGTTAATAATAACAACGATGAAGAAGATGAAGAATTAGAAAGACTTAAAGCTAAGTTTGCAGCCCAAGATATAGGTGTGACTTCTAAAACTATTAATAATAATAATAATGATGATGATGATGATGGAGAAGAAGTAATTATCATCAAAAAGAGTAAGAAGAAAAGTTCAACAAAGAAAAAGAGACAAACAAAGGCTGAAGTGTAGGCAATTTTCCCAAACTTCAACTGAATCAATATCTTTGTATATATATTTCATCCAACTGCGTATGATCGATCATTCAATTGTATATATAAATTTGTTTAAACATATAAATATGCATAACATTAAACAATAAAATAACAGTTCATTTTATTCATATTATTTATTTTTGGCGTAGCTGTATACATACTACGCGTCTAAGTGAGATGATGTGCAAATGCATCTTAAAATACTTGATTGCACATACTATTTAAAATTCAAGTAACATTGAAGAAACAATTCTACTACAATTGAGTAACTACTTCTAACGTTGTGATATCTATTGGAACTGTACGTTTAAGTGTACTGGTATACTTTAAATGTCTTTTAAAGCAACTATTACGAGCCATGAGAACCAAACAATATGGTTCCGAACTGTGAATATGCTTTCTTCGTTGAGCGAAGATATTAAATTTACAATAACCTCTAAAGAGTTGATTGCATGGGCTATGAATGCAACAGACACTACTCTTTGCCAAGTTAACTTTGAAAGAAGTTTTTTTGAAAGTTATGAGTTCAAACCTAATGAAATTGTATTCGGAGAAAGTGGGTTACAATTGGTGATTGATAACAAAGGTAATGAACATCGATTATTTTCCTTCCAAACTAATGGAAGGCATCTAGCAACTATATCAAGAAAAGCAGATAATGATAATATTAAGAAATTTACAATTATAATAAACAATACAGCTACCTGTCCTGAACCTTTAGCTAATAGAATATTAGCCTTTGTTGAAATGGAATCACTTATATCAAAAGAATATTCGCCTCAATTTCAACCTATAAAATATGATCCTATTATCATAAATTTAAAATACAAGAAAAAATTTCTGGATGTTTACAGTACTGCTCCAACACCAGATGAACCATTAGACCCTAAGCTCATGGAAATTTTTGTAAGCACAGAGAAGCAGATAACGGATGCAATATTTAATGATAATATTGATTCAGGTGTACAAGATAAATCACGTTTATCAGTATCTGATGAAATTAATTATATTTGTTGCCACCAAGCTTTGTTAAGGAATTTTATCGAGAATTGCAATTCTAATGTGACAGAGGAAGTGAAATTACAAATTAATGTAAATAAATTAGTTATTACTGCATTCACCAAAGCGATTTATGGAAAAAATAGTGACTTATTGAGAAATGCTATTAGTATGAGTAACACAATTAGCACATCGACTTTAGAGCACTATTGTCTTTTCACAACTATGGATAGCAGTGATGTGAATTTGAGAAAGAGCAAAAATTCTACAAAGTCAATTCTTTTCAAATTAAAAGACTTCAAAAACTTTTTGAATATTATTGCGATTGGGAAAACCAATAATACACCATTAGGTAACATTAATATGTGGTTTTGCCATCCTGGTGATCCGATTTTGATGGAACTGCGTAGACCTGGCGTTAAGTTAGAGTTAGTACAAGTGACAGACGGAAATCAAATAGTTACTAATACAAATACAGAGTCAAATGTAAAAGTTTTGATTTCACCTGAGAGAAACAATAATACTAAAGATAGAGCTTTTGATGAAAATACTTCAAATCTGCCAGTTCCAAGTGTCAGTCCTTTAAAGAAAAGTGATAACATATTAGAATTAAGTAAAATTCATCCTAGTCCTTTAAAATCTAAATTTTCATCAAAAGAATTGATGAAAGATGCAATTCACGTAAACAAACCGTTAAGTATGAAAAAATTATTTGTTGATGAGCTTTCTCAAGAGCAAACAACCACCACTAACGATGAAGTTATGGACACTGCAGATCATAATGAAGCTGCTTATTTGCATGATTTAGCTAATGAACAAAAATACGGCTCTTTAGAAAGGTCTGGTACAACAATAGGTTGGGGGAAAAGAATGATTGATGATACAACTAATGATACTAACAAAAAAATCAATAATGCAAAATATGTTAAGTTAGATAATAGAAATAATATCAAGAGTAACAATGAAATTGAAGAAGGCGAAAACTTGAATGGAAACAAGTCTGAACTTAAAAATACATTTAGAAAAAACGTTAAGTTAAATAATGAAAAAGGTCTAGGCCCAACACAACAATTAGACTTAAAAGGTTTATTTGATTAGTAGTTTGAATTATTAACGTACAAGATGCGCTAGTTTTAAAACTACAATATCTTGACAGAGGAGCAAGAAGTGTTGTCTTGTGAAGTAAATAATCTACCGGTTTTGCTGTTTTTAGAAGAAATTCTTTAACGATGACACTTTCTTTATGGTGCAATCTTAATAACTTTTGCATTTACTTTTGCAAATACAGTAGAACATTTTACAAGAATAGACAGATACCTCAACCTGTTTTTTTCCAATTTGAGCATACCGAAAAATATCCTAATTCATATCAGCTTCCTGCCTTTCCAATTTGATATATTCTCAAAGCAGAGCAGATCTATTGAAGTATCTGTTGTATTGGTATTATTGTGGAAAGAACATGATGCCGTTAAACTGATTTATTTTACAGAAACTTTTTTTCGTAATTTCGTTAAATTTTATCTGCTTGTACGGGATCTTCTGCGAAAAATTATTTAATTTTCGAAATTGAATATGCTGAAATGCTGCATAACAGAACAAAAGTACCAACCTACCTATACTGTCTATTTATAGTTTGGCCTAATTCATTAAAATTTGTGGGTTAATTTCTAAAAAAATTAAAAGTTTAGAATCTAACCATCAATGAGAGTTAACTTCAACAGAATACAGTGGATATTCCTTTTCAATATTCCATTATCTATATGCTCGTGTAAATTTACTACAGTGAAAACATGAAAATGCCTTAAATTTAAAAGAAGTTACTGATGTCAGTTCCTGTTCATTTACCTTATTAACATCTCGATCGAATAGTGACGTCCATTACAAATATTTACCTGTTAGCTTCTTGTTATTATTTTAGAATATTTTGTTCTTTGTCAAATATATTTTCTTTGGTTCCAATATATTGCTGCAGCTTACAAAATCAAGATCTGTTTAAAAATAATTCATATGCCTAGTGTGTATATTTAAATATGAATTAGGAAATGGCTTCGGTGGGATCCCTGTACTATAAAATTTGGTTTCTTACGAAATAAAAAATTGTCATTGAAAACCTACTTTTGTATTGACATTTATATCTAGTAGAAATATGGTTATGGAAATATCTGCTTATTACGTCAAATAAGAACCATATCCATTGCTTTTTCTATATATTATTTTCTTTAATATTCTGCTTTCCATAATACATTTAATTCCTGTTCCTTTCAATTGAATTTTTGGTGTTTTGTTTCCATATTTTCTGCACTTGTTCTTATGACATTTTTTTGAATAAATAATTTATTTGGTGAACAGAATACATTGTTCTAATTTAATAAGTAGGTATATCATCTCTTTATATTTCGAAAATATCAATATATATATATATATAGCTACTTTCTTGATAAAATAAATGAATACTTTATTTATTGTTCCCTTTTCTAATAATTATATTTTCATTATATTCTTAATTATTATTGTTTAATTATAAAAAGGCAGGGATAGTTTCTCTCGCAATATATCCTTCATGGTACCTTAATAATATTATTTGGAAACGAAAATAACATAACTTCTTTTATACTGATTATATTTAGGAGTAAATAAAATCAAAATAAAAAGTGTCGAACGTTTATAATTGTTTAATGCAAGTATGTATTTCTGAGGAAAAAGTGCCATTTGATGAATGAAATTGAACAATCAAATTATTGATGATGATGTTTATGATGATGACAACAAAAACAATAATAATAATATGTAAATTTGTTTACATGAACACTTTTTATGATAAATAATCAGAGAAGTAGCATAATCAAAGTATGCTTATATCTCGTCAATTAAGTGAGTAATGAATATTTTGTAGACGGTGATGTTATTGCAAAATATTCTGGAATGTTATAACAATTGAAAATTGCTTATTATAATTCGCTAGCAATGATAAGAAATTCAATTGATACCATATCATCAAAGTTAAAGATGACATGAATGATAACAATTCCATAAAATTCAGATTGAAGCTTAAAGTAGTTATTTATGATTTAACTTCTATCCTAAAAGTCTTGAGTAAAATTTATTGGATTTACATTAATATCTAAAATCAAACTTTAAGACTAATATATTTGGTATTTTTTTTTCAACTTCAGCTTTGTATTCTAGTATTCTTCATATTTAAATATGAGCTGATAAACTAATTTAAAAAAAAGCTTCTTTTTTTAGTGTGGATATGTATATATCAAGATAAAGATTTTATATTCTAAATAGTATTTATAATAAATCGAACATATATTGCACTAAATCCCCAATAATATTGCTCTTTCTATGTAATACATTGCAAAATGTATCACAATTAATAGCTGTCATGTTTATGAATTGACATTTAAATAGTTTCTTTCACTATAATTTTTTATGCGTGTGACATTGAAATTGAAAAAAGCTTCAAAGAATTTTCAAATATTTAAAGATTTTGGTTGAGAAAGGTGAAATTGCAGCTCATCGCAATAATTAAATGAGGTTAACTACACCAAATCAACATATAAAATGAATTATAGCAATAACGGATACCAGTATTACACTAATAACCATAGTTACAATTGTAACAATGTACAGCGTAGTCTTCCAAAGCCCACCTCATCGGGGACTATAGGCAGTAATCAACAGCAAGAACAACAAGGTTATACGGGTCGAGATTATTCAAATACTAATGATTCTAATCAAAATTATAATAACAACTATCAGCAATATAATGGTTACAATAGTCAAGGCAATCTTCATAACCCATATACTAATCAGATTAATCAGAATCAGATATACCAACATAATCAGTACTTTGGGAAAACTTTTAGTGTACCTACCACAAATGATTGGACCAACAATTCACAATATGTTAATAACAGTAACAGTAAGTATCCTACGGGAATAAATTCTATTAATAGTCATATTCAATACGAACATCCCCATAATATTCAGCAACATTCACAACAGGCATTTCCTCAAGCTTATAAACAACCGAAGTTAACTGAAGAAATACCAATACTTAATAATTCATCCAGTTTAGTAACCCATGATACAGTTATTCCAAGGTCTCCACCAGCAAAAAAAAGAAAACTCCATGATCCAAAATCAAAAGATGAATTAGATAGCGTAAGTAGTGAAAGTGAATCAGATAGTGAAAGCACGAGTGATAGTAGCTCAGATGAGAATAGCAGTGAGGGTGAAGTTGAAAGTGGTTCATGTGATAGTGATTCTGATGCAGAAAGTATTGAAATCAATAATGGTAAAAATACTTTAAGTGACGACGCTAATGACAAGGACCCTTTACTTGAAATTTCGACAAAAGATAAAGCAGTTGTGGTGCCTGGGACATCCATAACTATTGTTTCAGAAGAAGATATTGCAAAGTGGAGAGAGGATAGAAAAAAAATGTGGTTAGTAAAAATATCTAATAATAAGAAGAAACACATGCAAGATATGGGAATTAAAGAAGAGGAATTAAAGAGTACTAAAAGTGTTTTACAAGAATCTAAAAAACAAAGACAATTTATTCAAAGCATACAAAATCAAGTTACAAGAGGAAACCCGCATGCAAATTTAAATATAAAAATAATGCAAAGAGAAATGGCAAAGGATAATAGGAAATTACTACAATTTATAAAAGAATTAGGTGATGCACACCTTTTGGATTATGAATTAAATGAAGAAGAAAACGAAAAGTTGTTTGGTAATAATGAAAATAGTTCTTTCGAAAATAGAAAATATGATCAAAGAAATAATAGGAGACAATATAATAACAACCAAAAGAACAGAGGTAATAACTATAATAGACGGGGAGGGAGAAATAATTAATAATTACGTGAACTATTTTGAAAATTTAACATTACACATTGATACATACATATAGAAATTAAAAAGCCTATAGGTATATATTTTTAAATTAAGTTCATTTCATTTCTGGCATACTAAATATTTACATTATGGAGCATGATTTTTTTGACTTAACTTTCTTCTTCTTATTCTTTTTTGTATCCGTTATTGAAGATTTAGAATTATTATTAATAGTATTCATGTTGTCATTATCGTTTGTATTGATTTCTCTGCGATTGGTAGTATTGATATTGGCATTCTGATAGGAACGTTGTAAGTTGCCAGCAAGTTGTCTATCTTCTTCTTCCTGTAATCTTCTTGCTAATTCTTCATCAGTTTCTTCAGGAATACTAATAATATTTACTGCTGGGTTATATGATTCATTTGGATCATTAAATGGATTTGAATTTGATTCATCAGTGCTATTACGAGGTTGGATATCATTAATTGCAGAGACAAAATTACCAGTAAAATAAGTGTCTTGAGAACCATTTACGGATTTTAAAGATTGCCAAACAATATTAGAATTTTGTTTATAACCAAGGTCTGTTACCAATGTATATAATTGACCATTATTTTTATAAAGAACACTGAAATGATCATTCCTAAACAAAGTAACATATGAATTTTCCATCAAAGTTTGATTTAAATGTTTTAACCCATATTCAGTTAATTGTGTCGCAGATCTTGCCAAAAAAGATTTGATATATGGAGCATCTTCTAATATCTGTTCAGAATTTGATACTTGTAAATTTTCATTCTTAATTTCATATGATTGAACTAAGACATTTTGAGCTTGTTCATAAGAATAATTAGATACATGATTGTAAGCTAGTGGGTCATTCTCTGGATCAATAATCCAACCATGAACAATACCAACGTTATATAATCTAAAAATAGCCATTTCAGTACCCTCCTCAAAAGATCCATTAAATCTTGGGTCAATATTTAAACCTGTATGTAAACTAGGTAAAATTTGTAGTAATTCGTTCAAACGTGAATCATTTTCTCTGTCAACAGTTTCTTCATTATTAGAAGATGCGTTTTGGATGCTGATATTTGCTAATACTTGAACTAAAGTTTGTAAACTAATAGTGTCACACCTTTCAATTAAATCAATCAAAGGAGTAGCCATTTGAATATAGCTAGGACCAATTAATAAAACATTAGCTAATGCAACTAATGCACATGGGCCATTTTCGTTCTGTAACAATATTTTCTTTGAAACATTATTTATTTCTATACGTTTTATATCAAAATTTAAGCTCATTTTAACTCCAATAACTCCCTTTCTTGAATGGCTTCTTACAATTACAAACAATAATCTCTTCAAATTGCTATTCAATTGAGTCTAGTTATATGTAGTTTCGATGAATATACTTAAAATGATAACTATCTGAGTAATTAGTTTCTGTTATACATCCCCTCTTTTCAAATTGTAATCGCTTGTTCTGAAACCGGTTCGATTCTGCCGAGGATGATATTTATCACTGTCAACCACTATGAAATATGTATATAATATATAATTTACGACTGTATTATATTATTTGTTGTGCTGTCTACATGCTAGTAGATAGTATGAATAGTATGACTAGTGTTTATATTATATAAATAAGCTAAGTTTAATTTTATATCCCGAATATGCTACATAGATTGATGTATTGTGTGTGTATATGGGCCGAAAAGAAATGTTACAAGAATATATATAGTTTTATTGTTAATGTTTTCAATGAATTATAATAAATGTAGTAGTGCATTAAAATTTGTCATTTATTAATGTATCAATACTAACACATTGTAAATTGTAATTTATTACTTGTCTTCCGGTTTCTTCATTGTAATGTTTTGAGAATCCAACGTTAGTGTTCTCATTTTTGAAACCTCCCATTCCACCAGCTAGTGGACCTGGTCCCCAAGATGGTGTAAAACAGATTTCATCCCAAGCGCAAGCTTTTTCACATTTGTAGTTCAATGATATCCAATTTAAGTTATCAACTAAATTTGAAACTCTATCACGAGCTTTTTCAATAATTGCGTTCTTTGTATTATCTAAGGAATCATCATCAAATGCGCTTGCCCTTACAATAGGCAATAGCATCTCATGAACATCGTATATAACATCAACAATTTCTTTGACGACTTTAACACCAGATGACCAAATTAAATAATCACTTTCAGTATATAAATCTTTTAATGGCCTTGTATATTGGTAAACTGCAAAATCTCTATCATGGCCATATTGCCTATTAGTGTCATCGGATACTTTATGACTACCTAAAAATCTCAAAACAAAATTTAATGTATATTTAGTAACATCAACCGCACTTTGTTCTGGTGTTGCACCTTCTCTATTTAATGTTGAATTCATTACTTTTAACATTGGAGCAAATTTGTCCGTAATTTCATCGAATACTTGTTGCCAATCGGTACTTTTATCAGCATTAAAACCTATTTTCAAATTTTTTTCTAAATCATTTACAATTTCAAATTGTTTTTCTTCTGACATATTTTCATTTAATAGCCTTCTATTGTTAGGATCTGGATTAATAAATGCTCTTGTAATACCTGTTACTAAATATCTATAATCTAAATGAATTCTTCTGTCACCTTTGTCATGGACATTACCTGCTTCTAACCAGTTAAAACTTTTAACATAACTATAATTTTCTAAGATAGATTGCCAATAGTCTTCTCTTTCTAAAATCTCATTTTGTTCTTCATTCAGTTTTTCTTCAATTAATGTACCATTTTCATTGATTGGCCATCCATTTTCTTTGGTTAACTCAGTTGGAGGAGGTAGACCTAACAATGAACTTGGATTAGAGATGGTAATATTTGAAACTAGTTCAATTGAATCTGTAAAAAAATCACATAATACAACTTCAAATCCAATTTCAACTCTAATTAGACCATCTAAACCGAATGGTTTACCCCATTTACAAATTTGTTCTGCATATTGACGTTCAATCATACCAGAATTACTGCCACCATCTAATTTTAATTTTTTTGTAATAACATCAGAAAGAAGTTTTTGAGTATCCATTTCACCAGATTCAGTTTTAGCAGCAGATGCACCATCTAAATATAAAAATTTATTCATATCTTTTGTTGCCCTGAACGTCAAAAAACTACCACCTTTTGAATTAGAACCTTTTCCAGGTTTAGCTTGATCAGGTGGACCTCCTACTGGAGGCATGCCATTTGTTGGTGGTAAATCATCATTTTTTGGGTCTGATTTAGAAGATGTAGAATTTTTCTTATTTTTAAAACCATGCATTCTACGATTTAATGATTTTCTACCATAAGAGCTAAATCTTATCCCAAAACTGTAACTAAATTCATGATCCATTGCTAACCATTCATAAGATTCAGGTATATTTGCACTCCCAGTTCTATACATCAAAGTACCCTTTGGGATAACAGCAGGGAAGTAAGAAAGACCTAATGGATGAATGTCAGAGGCACTTTGTCTTAATGCAGCAACGACAGAATTAAAGAGGGATGTACTATTAGCGAAATCTATATCTTTAACATGTTCTTTATAATTATCCCAACTAATTGAATTTTTTGGGTCTATTGGATCTAATGCAGAATTGACACCTTTTGATATATTGCCATCTTGTAAAAAAATCATTGAAAAACTGATAATTAATAAAATCGCAGTTGCAGTAGATGTAGCAATTAAAGTGTTCAAACTTAGGTCAACTCTCATTGTTACTTATATTGAATACGTGAAGTTCTATACCTTTCTCTTAGCAATATCACAACCAGATATTATTATATATTCACAGAGTATAATATTGTGTATTCCAAAACCTCAACGAGTGACTATCTTTTAACAATAATAGAGACTACATTCCATTGATACATACATGCATATATATATATAGTTAACCCATGGGGTGCTTCACCAAGATATATATGTAGCTTACCTTTTAAGAATGGGTGTACTCTTTCTTTGGCACCAGAACAAGTCATCGCTGAAGATTATTGCACTCGGAATTTTTCAGTCGCTTCTTTTTCTTGTACGTAATTTCTTGCTGCTCAGCCGACTGCTCAGAGATCTCTTCAGATCTGATATCTGCTCGAGACAGTTTAGGAAGTGTAGAGGTAGTGATGGCTTGGCAGTTAAAATACAGGTATGTGTCTGTGTATGTGTATCATTTACTAGTTAATTACATATCTATGAAATTACATATTGGGTCAACTGATTAAAGTTAAATGTTTTTATTTATTTATATGAGTGAGTCGCCGTTTTTGGCTGACCAATTATTAGAAAAAGTGTTATTGTTCTGGTTACTATTGTTGAAATTGTTATTTGGCATAATACTTGAGTCAGATGGTTTGCTTGGTTGTAATGAAACTGAAAATCCAGGAGGTAAGTTGCTTATTGTAGGCTGAATGTTAGCTTTTTCAGTTTGTTGTGGTGGCATTCGAAACGATCTTTGTGATTGTTGTTGATTTTTTGCTTGCATAACTGAACTAGAAGGAGAACTCGTCGCAGAAACAAATGTATCAAAATCATCGAAATTATTCCTCGAAACTGGTTTCTCGGTTTTCATAATTGAATTATCATTTGTTTGTATATAACTATTTGTCTGTTTATTATTCATTATATTATAATTATTATTGTGGTTTACTTGTATCGGTACTGATTCTTTTAGAGGGGTAACACTATTATTTACTTTTGGTGTATCTGGTAGTTGTTTCATTGGAATAATTACAGGAGTCTTAACTTCATGTGAATCATCTTTATTCACATCTTTTCTTAATGAATCTGTGGAATTGTTTTCAATAATTTTCTTAAATTCTTTGTTGCTAGAAGAATTAGCAATATGGACTTTTGTTAACTGATCCATATGTTGACGTTGAATGTCGGATGATATTTTATTTATTACTTCGATATAAGACGCATATTGACTAGTGTTTAAAGTTTCTGCCATAGAATAATTCCAAATTAAAGGTAATAATTGGCCAACTAAGATTGATTCATCTACTACGATTTGTGGTAAAATTTTAAAAAAGTTTAGAGATTTCAATAATATTCTTGAATCTCTACTCTTCATTGACTTGAATAATGGTAAAATTTCATCACAACATATATAGGTATCAACAGTTTTGCGTTCAACTAATATCTTGAAAGATTCAACACAAATTATTTTAACTTTTAAACTAGTTGTTTTTGTAAATAATTGTGATAATAGTGGCAATAAAAATTTCTTGACAGCTAAGAAATCCAAACAATCTAAAATTAAAGTCATTTGTTCTAACAGTTTTTCTTGCGATAAAACAGCAGTTTCACCTTCCAGCTCACTTAAAACATAAGTTATAATTGGTTTTAATAAAATATCCAAAAAATCTGACTGTTTCAATTTCTCTTTCAAAATTGGTAAATTTTCAATAAAAGTTACCGTTGAAAATTTTAAAAGAATTGGAAAATTTGTTTTATTTGTTATCACAGGTAATAATCTCTCTTGAAATGATAATTGTGATAAGCTTGCGCTAATTTTAATGATCATATTTAAATCCAATGAAATACAGCGAGCATTGACACTTTTCTCAGAACACAATTGGTTTAATAAGTCTAATAATACAGTTAAAAATTTTCTTTGCAGTAAAGAAGTCGGAAATTGGGAAATCAGATCTTCAAGACCTTCTAAAAATATCAATTTATCTTCATTACTTTTTGTTGGCAAATCATCCAAAAAATTTAATGTTTTAATCATTGGATCTTGGAAGAAATCACTATCTAGAAAATCCGTTATATTTTCATAACGAGAATAAATATCTCTGTTCATTAACATTGATATGCAATGTCTCAATTTCAATGGTAACTTATTAAAAACATTTTCCCATGACATTGTGCTAATTTTTTTTTCAAATTTTAAATATTCCTCTTTATAATAAGAGCTTGAATTTTCTGTATTTAATAATTTCTCACCTGTATATAATGAATAAATTAGTGAACCTAACGAAAATAAATCACTTTTTTTGGTTACAATATTATCAAAAATAATTTCAGGTGAAGTATAATCCAAATACAAATGCATAAATTGTGGGATTCTTGGATCATATTGTGGTAAAAGATATTCTAATGTATTTGAACCTTCTGGTAATTTCATTAATTGTCCTAAACCTGAAACTTTCCAATCAGAATTATCATTAATAAAAATTGAATTTGGTTGAATATTCAAATGAACAGAATTTGTTCTATTATGAATAAAATCCAATGCATTAACTAATTGGAAAATACCTCTATGAATTATAACATCTTCTTTAACATATCCTTTTAAAAAAGTTTGTTCATCATCTTTGTTTAAAAAAACTGTCTCTAATGAACCTGTAACAAATTCTGTAACGAATATAAAATTTTTTGAATGTTCCTCTAATGGTTCAATTAAAGTCAAGATATTTGGATGTTTCAATCTTGCTAAATTACTAACTTGATTTCTTAAGACGTCATAACCTTCTTGAATTAATTTTTTATCTTGATTTGAATTCTTATTTTTAATAATATTATAACTTAATAAATAATTTTCAAATTGTTTTTTATCAAAAATAAATATAGAAACTCTTTGCAAACTGGAATTTGGGGATGACGATGTACTTTTCAATCTACCAGTATAAATACTCCACGGTTCAGAAACAAAAGTTGGTGCAGATGAAAATGAATATTTTGAACTAATACCTGTCTTAGTTCCCCAGAACATCATTTTGAGCTACTAATCAATCTTAACTGAAATTAATTGAGTATTTTCCCACCAAATAATAACCAACTGATATGCAATTCAAAATATTACAAATATATAATCTATTTCCAATAGATTAAAGCTGTTTTAAATACTTTTTAACGGATTTAATTGTAAAATATCACCTTTAAAATTGGTATTACTTTCGATATTTTTTTCCAGTGAAACGATTTAATGCCGTCGTGCAACATGATATGTATATATAACAATTAGCACAAATAAAAGTGTATAAAATGGAAGAATAAAGGTTTATTTACAGTAATACATACAAGTCTTTCTCACTTTCCATCCATTATTAAAGCTTTCTGTCGAGTATTCATGGTGTTTTGTTGTGTTTTTACTGCTTAAATAGGCTTAAAATTCAATATAAATGTTAAGTTACACTATACAAATGCTTGATTCCGTATGCTGTGAGTTCCCGATTTTGAGTATTTAAGATTAAAAGAGTGAAATATTTCAGTTGATTATTGACATTTTGGCAGTTTATTAATGCAAATTAGTGGTTACTGTCAAGCAAAGAGTGTACAAAATTGTGTTTGGTGAGCTAAATTTACTCAATTGATCATTTCCATCTTTTATTGTTCTTTTCTTGGAAGAGAAAGAAGCGATCTCGATAATTTTAGAGCTAAGAACATAAACCATTTTCAGTTTGAGGGCCAATTTGAAATTTCAAATCAAACGTATGAAGTTTGGACAACTATTAAAGGAGTTTAAATACTTCTTATCAGTAGAATCATTAGATTCTCGTATTGTATCAAAGAAACCTGTACTTGAAGCACAAAGCAGTAATTCCAACAAGCAAACGGATAATAAGAATAAGAATAAGAAGAATAAGAAGAAAACCAATACCACTTCAACATATGACTTTAAATTGTCTGCTAATGAAAAACCATTATGGGGTACTCTAGAATTTAAATTATATTATGTTGTATTCATTATTGTTGTTCCTTGGATGCTAAAAGTTGGTATGAATGCAAGTAATGAAACTAATCCAAATTATTATAAATTCGAAAATCTATTATCAAACGGTTGGTTATTTAATAGGAAAGTTGATAATAGTGATGCTCAATACAGATTTTTTAGAGATAATTTATTTTTATTGACTGGTTTGATGATCATGCATACTACTATTAAAAAAATTGCTATAGCTAAAACAAGATTAAATAAATTACAATTTGATTTCTCCTTTGGTTTAATTTTCTTATTTGCTGCTCATGGTTTTAACTCAATAAGAATTTTAATTCATATTTTTATTATGTTTTCAATTTCTCATTTATTTAGAAATAATATTAAATTTGCTAAAATAATAATTTGGATTTATGGAGTTGCGACATTATTTATCAATGACAATTTTAGAAAATACCCATTTGGAAATATTTTATCGTTTTTATCACCATTGGATAACTCATTTAAAGGTATAATTGAAAGATGGGATGTTTTCTTTAATTTTACATTATTAAGAATGTTAAGTTATAATTTAGATTATTTAGACAGGTATTCATCTTTACAAAATAAGGACGCTGTTACAACATCTTCAACATCCTCAATCTCAAACACTGTCGGTAATAAAAAGGAAGATGAAAAATCACCTTCTTCTTCAGTTGAACCAAATATTTTATCTGAAAGAGAGAGATTAGAATTCCCACATCCATTGACTGAATACGGCATTATGAATTATGTTGCATATATAACATATACTCCATTGTTTATTAGTGGTCCAATAATTACATTTAATGATTACATTTATCAATCCAAAAATACCTCACCTTGGATTAATAAAAAGAATATTATTAGTTACGCAATTAAAGTCGTAATTGCTATATTAACTATGGAATTTATTTTGCATTTTGCTTATGTTGTAGCAGTCTCAAAAAGAAAAGCTTGGGATGGTGATTCACCTTTTGAAATTTCAATGATTGGTCTTTTAAACTTAAACATTATTTGGCTGAAATTATTGATACCATGGAGATTATTTAGATTATGGGCAATGATTGATGAGATGGACACACCAGAAAATATGACTCGCTGTGTTGATAATAATTACAGTGCAGTCGCCTTTTGGAGAGCATGGCACAGAAGCTATAATAAATGGGTTGTACGCTACATTTATATTCCATTAGGTGGTTCGAATAATAGAATTTTAACTTCGTTAGCAGTCTTTTCGTTCGTTGCTGTTTGGCATGATATCCAACTGAAGTTACTATTTTGGGGTTGGTTAATTGTTTTGTTTTTATTACCTGAAATTTTTGCAACTAAATATTTTGCTCAATTCAAAAACAAATCATGGTATAGACATGTATGTGCGATCGGTGGTGTTGTTAATATTTGGATGATGATGGTTGCAAATCTATTTGGATTCTGTTTAGGAAAAGATGGTACAAAGCTATTATTAGAGGACATATTTCTATCTTGGTCTGGTATCGCTTTTTTTATTATCTCCAGTTCATGTATTTTTATTGCAGTTCAATTAATGTTCGAACAAAGAGAATCTGAAAAGAGAAATGGTATTGATATCAAATGCTAATTTAATTATATGTTGTTAGTTGAAGAATATATAAGTACATACAAATATTTTGATATATAATCCTAATGATAATGAAATTTATTTTATTAATTTGCTTTAATTTTTTGCTTATACTCACCTGGTGTTATAACAGATTTTTGAATCCATAAACCTCTTTTTTTGGCTTTTGCTCTTTTTTCAAAAAATCTGTATAAGAATTCTTCACCATCAAATTCTGCAGTATTTTTGCCTTCATAAAGTACAGCTAATCCTTCTTTAACCATTTCCATACTTACATTTTTATATCCCGTCCAGCTCCAATAAACAACTTTAGCTACACAACGGTTATATTGATCAATTGATAACGGTTTTATCCAAACATATTTCCCTAAAAGTCTATTACTTAACCAATTTAAAGCTTCATCCCCAAAAGGTTGAGAAGGGTTCCCAAAATGAGCACGTTCAGGAGCATCTACACCACAAATTCTTACAGAAACAGTTGGTAAACTTCTTAAATTTTTATAAGGTACTTTAAGGCTTAAAAAATGTTTCGAAGTATACTTATTAGTTGAAAATGGAATAATCTTAAAAGAATTACTTTTCTTATTCCCCTTTTTATGTCTTAATGATTTTGTAAATATTAAAGGTGATTCATTTTTGGGTAATTTTGGAACTTTCCTAATCCATCCCCATCCACCTATTATGCCACCAGGCGTATGATATAAATGGAAATTATCACCATCACCAACTGCAGTCACTTTACCATACAACCATCTTTTTTTAAATGCATTTTTAGGTATATCAGTTGCTCTTGGAATCTGACTTAAATAACGTCGATATCCAGTAAGCATGCCAAAAGTTGATCCACTCAAAACCAACGATAACAAAATCACATCTGAAGAAAATAATTTTTTGGCACTCACATAACCATTATCACCACCAGACATTTGTCATTTATCTTGATTATATATATGTGTGTGTGTGTGTGTGTTTATCACAGCAAATATATAGAATTGTGCTAAGAGTTTCTTCTTCTTTTCAGATAATTTGCCAAACTGTTTTTACAGGTTTAAATATTTTTTCAAAATAATAATTACCATACAAAACAAGAGTTATATAGTACTAAAAAGACAGAGAAATGAGAATTAGTGTTGGTATTCTTAATGTTAAGATTGATTTACAAAACTAAATACTTGTGAATATATGTAAATGCTGATGAGCTATACTTTGTAAATTTAATGAATTGTGGTTTGTAAGTAGCTAATTAGCTATGTTTTTTGTAGACTTTTCAAATAATAAAAGTGTAATAGTTGCCAAAAAGCAAGGTATTTGATTTCTTTCTTCAACCCATAAATGTAATAAATGAGACCAGTTCTCGATTTCATTGTTGAGGTTTGATTTAAGGGTATTATCGATTAAATCAGCAATTAAATATTTTTCAGGATTAAAACAAGAGAATATTTTAACTCTTCCATCTTGTTGAAATTCTAATTTGAACCCAAGCAAAGAGTTTACTACATCAATAAATTCAAGTGATTTTTTATTAAATACTTGCTTTAAACGAATAAACTTTTTATTTGCTTTTGCGATATCTTCTTCTTGTTGTTTTAAATCAAAACTAACAGATTCAAATACCGATCTTGGGATCACTTTTATATCATTTGCAGAATTATTTAAACTTTCAAGCAAATCTTTATTTTCTTGTTTAAGTAGTGTTAATTCTTTCTTTTTAATAAATTGTTCCTTTAATAGCGGACTATCTCTTAATTGTAGTATTCTAATTTTCTTCTCTTTTAAATAAACCAATTTCTTCAGTTTTTCTTCTAATAATTTAACAACATTATTAGACTTTTGTAGATCTTTAGTTAGAGTAATATTCTCAACTTGTAATTCATTTAATCTTTTTGAGAAATTTAATGATACATGATCGCTTGTTTTTCTTTTCTTAGAAACAGGATCTTGTGATAATAATTTATCATTTAATTTTTTTAATTCATTTGTTAAATCTTCTGTATGAGTTTTATAATCATCTACAATTGTTTCATAATGTTTCTTATTATCATTAACTGTTGTTGAATTTTTTGATGTTTCATTGTTTAACAACTCTTCAACTTGTTTTCGTAGTAATTTACATTCTTCAAAAGATAACATTTTTTGTTCTTCTAATTCATGATTCAATTTTTTCATATTTAATATGGATATTTCATAATTTTTATGTAAATCTAATGATTGATTTCTTTCTAATGCTAATTCATCATTTAATATTTTTATGTTTGATAAATCATTACTTAGTTTAGAATTTTCCTCTAATAATACTGCTTTTTCTCTATTTGCTAAATTTAATTCTCTTATTATATCTTCAGGCGTTTCTTTATTATAGTATACTCCCCATGATGCTAGTTGTTCTTTTAAATCAATATTTTCTAATTCTAATCCTTGAATTTCATTTTGCAAGTTTTGGACATCTTTTACTTGTTTTTCATGTTCTTCTTTCCAATATTGATGAGAGTCAATTGCTAATCTATATTTTTTAATCTCATCTGCCTGTTGCATGTTTTTTTCCTCTAATTCTTTAGAATATTGAAGTTGTTCATTAACAACTTTGTTCATTTCAGTTAATTCTTTTAATTCTTCAGTATTATAATTATTATGTGATTTTAGAATTTTATTCGTCTTTAAATTTTCAAGTTCATTATCTTTTAACAACATTTCTTTTTGTAATTGACTTATTTGTTTACTCTGTTTATTAATTTCCTTTTCATATCTTTTCAGTAACATTTTAGATGAATCACTTTCTAACTTAATCTCTTCCTTTCTCTCATCATATTTTGTTAATAATGAAGTATATTCATTCTTGTAATAATTACATTCTCCTTGAATAGTTTCGATATCTGATTTAAATGTCTTTATAAAATTATCATTTTCTTTGATTTTAGCTTCATGTTCCTCATTTAATTGTGAAATATAATTTTCTAATGAATCATTTCTAGTATATAATTCTTCCATGCTATTTAACGTTTTCTCTAATGTGTCTAAATTAGATTTATATTGTTTATCGATATTATTGAACTGTCTTTCTAACCTTAACCTCTCTATTTCAAATTCACTACTTAACGTAGCAATCTGATACTTCAACGTCCTTATTTCATCTTCTTTATCAACAGCAACATCTATTATTTGTTCTTGAATAGGTTGGAATTCCTCTTTACCAGGACTATCTAGAAACGGCGAAGAACCACCACTAATATTCATAATAAACCCAAATAACTTAAATTAATCCACCTATATCTATTTAAAGATGATATCTTATTTATTTATCTTTCCTAGTACTTTTCAAAGACTAAGTACTTATAATTTAATGTTCCAACTCATCTCATCTTGATTGATGCTTTGAAATATTTCAGCGTGAAATCAAATTTATAGAAACATCTTATAAAATAACACAAAGTATACTTAGAATTGCCGTTATAGTTGAAAGAAGTGTTGATAAAACATCAAATAGACCATTATAGAGTCTGCATTGAGAGTTTTAAAGTAGAATTAGTAATTAAAAGTAACCGATTATGTCAAGAGTGTATGTGTAAATTAGCTTTTAGTATCTTTAAGGATATCAGATCTGCGGTAATAAGAGAAAACTGGGATTGATATGACTCTTTAGCACAGATATGTGTAATGCATTAGAGCATTATTGGTGAAACTATGTGGTTAGAGTCAAATTTCTTTGTATTCGATGTGATTTATTGCGGAGGTTGGTTCTGTTTGTTATATGGATGAGATTTAAAGCATTTTTACTAACATGAGATCATATATATATGAGTATGATTTGTAAAATATAGACCAAGAAGCTTTAGATTGTTGGAAGAATTAGAAAAGGGTGAGAAAGGTTTAGGTCCTGAATCGTGTAGTTACGGTTTAGCTGACAGTGATGATATTTCAATGACAAATTGGAATGGTACAATTTTAGGTCCACCACATAGTAATCATGCTAATCGTATTTATTCATTATCTATTGAATGTGGTCCAGAATACCCAGATCAACCACCAAAAGTTAAATTTATTTCAAAGATAAATTTACCGTGTGTTGATGATACCACTGGTGATGTTAAAACTGAAGAATTTCATACCTTACATGACTGGAAGAGATCTTACACAATGGAAAATGTTTTATTAGAATTAAGAAAAGAAATGGCATTACCAACTAATAAAAAACTATTGCAACCAAAAGAAGGTACTCTTTTTTAAGTGAAATATATTTATATATATATATATATATAAATATAAATATCAAGTATAATTTAATTATACGTTAACCTCAACTTAACTATTAATATTTACAGATTGTGCCAGTTTATATTTACAGATTTGTATATGTTGAAAACTCAATGAAGTTCTCTAAATTCAACAAGATGTTCACATTTTACTCCATAATTTTAGAAACTAACCAACAACCTTCTCGTCCATTTTAAAAGATGGATCTCAAGGTCTACGAACCACATTTGCAAGCTTGAAATGACTTTCTAAATCTTTAACTAATTTACGAGAACTATCCCAACATTATAGAATTACTGCTAACTTTATAAATGCCATAATAAGCCATTATTAGATAACATTTTAAATAGTTTATCTTCTAGTTAAATTGTGTTGCATTTTTCAAGCTGTCCTTGAAAAATTAATCAATCGGAAATATAAACTAGAAAAGACTTATCTCGAATTTCATGTATTTGCTACTTAAACAGTTAAAATACCATACATTTGATGATATTGACAGTTCAATAACTGCTGAACTTGTTAATTATTGAATTATTGATTATTTATTACTTTAATAGCCTTTTTGAATTGTTTTCTAAGTGTTTCTATTGCATGTTTTGGGTAGAAAACTAAAAAAAAAAAAGCAATAGAGTATATACCTTTTTTTGGATAGGAAAAAGAGTTAAAACAAACGTTTGATTAATATTTGGAATATTAGTTGTTTTTACACTGATATTCTTGTGGTTATTCCATTTTTGTTCATATTTAAAAGAAGGAGTTCACTATACTAAAAGTTTCAAAATAAAAAATGTTTCTTATTAATACTAGAATTACAGCAGGTTTCTCCAACTCTAGTAAAATAATATCAAGATTTTATTCAGTGACTGAATTATGTCAGCCAACAAGTTTTGTTAAATTCAAAGATGTATCGTTATTAACTGGAAGTTCTGGTGCAGGTTTTATAACATCGCCTAATTCCAAATTACAATCGTTAATTTGGAATACACCTTTAAGAAACGTTTTAATTACCAAAAAACCTTGGGATACTACAACAAAAGATGCTATGGTTAAATTTATTACCCACTTGCATGATTCGTATCCTGAAATTAATGTAATTCTGCAACAAGATGTTGCTGATGAAATTGCTTATGATTTTACTTCATCACCACAACAAAATCCAACACATCCACATATTTTATTTTCAGGAACAGATCAGGAAATTGTTCCAAAAGCTGATCTGGTTGTAACATTAGGTGGTGATGGTACTATTTTACATGCTGTTTCTATGTTTAATAATAGACAAGTTCCCCCAGTTTTGGCATTCTCCTTAGGAACTTTAGGTTTTTTATTGCCATTTGACTTTAAGGAACATGTAAAAGTATTTGATGAAGTATTACATTCAAGAGCAAAATGTCTACATAGAACAAGGTTAGAATGCCATGTCATACGAAAGAATGAAAATAGGTCATCTACAGAAGTTGCTTCTTTACATGCTATGAACGATATATTTTTACATAGAGGTAATGCACCACATTTAGCATACTTAGATGTCTTCATTGATGGAAAATATCTAACAAGAACTACTGCGGATGGTGTTGCTTTAGCTACTCCTACTGGTTCAACTGCATACTCATTATCAGCAGGTGGTTCTATTGTATCCCCATTGGTTCCTTGCATTCTATTAACCCCGATTTGTCCACGTTCATTATCATTTAGACCTTTAATTTTACCACATTCTTCTCATATTACTATTAAAATCGGAGCAAAATCTTCATATAATATAAAAGATTATGCTATTAACTTATCGATAGACGGTATGCCTAACCAAAATTTAAAAGTTGGTGATGAAATACATGTTGTTAATGAAGTGGGGACTATTTATATTAATGGATCAGAATTGCCCGCTAATTCAGCTAATGAAGAAATTTATAAAAGAAAAGGCTTGATTAAGCATTCAGGTATTTATTGTATCGCAAAGAGTGAACATGATTGGTCACAGGGTATTAATGAACTTTTAGGTTTTAATTCTAGCTTTAGAGTTTCTCATTTGAAGAACAAAAATAACGACACTGAAAATGAAAATTAAAATGAACAGTGGATAATATATGGACAGTTGGATTGTAATATATACAGTTGAATCAATTAATACAGTATTTGCTGAAAGCTGATTGAACAAGATTTTTTAAATTTTTCATCTATATTATTACATTGTTGTAAAAAGACAGGAAATATATTCTTTGATAGAAAATATATCTTTATTATTTAACTTTGATAATCATTCAATCTGTGTGGGCTTCTGTTTAACTTTGCTTCGAAACATTAGTTTCAGTTCATTGAATCCCGTATTCTGATATTTTTCTCTTTTTGAGAACAATATTTCAGACTCGTATCTCTTATGATTCAATTGTAATCGTAACTCTTTATCTAATTATGTTATTTATTAATGTCGATGCTTCATCTTTATTTTCATTAATATGCAACCATTGATAGTTTATTGCCTTCCTACATGAATTTTTAGAATGGAATAAAAGGAACTTTTTGATTGTGAGAAATTGGAAAATTAGCTTCTCTATAGGCCTCTTCGTTTCATATATTTTCTTTTCTTTATTTTTGATTATATTTTATTAATTTTAATGGTAAATACAATTTTCAAAATTTAATGCTCCATCCAAAATTACTGATGTAAATATTTACATGTCCATAATAAAAATTTCGTACAATTAACAATCTAAAATGTTATAATTTGATAAAAAGAAAAAAGTGAGTTTGAGAAATTAGTTAATTGAGTGCTCAATTGGGTAACAATTAAGTGCTCAATTGGGTAACAATGAAGCAAATGTATTTGTGAATTAAGACATCGTTATTGTCATTCTTTCTATTTCGAAGTTTAACTCTAACTGTCAACTTTTGAATATTTCTTAGAGATCTCCATAGGGACATTTTTTAACGATTTCGAGAATTTTCAATTCTGCGTCGCACCTTCCTAATTAGGTCATCAATGACAGTACGCAATAGTATTAGTGAATGGCAGTTTCTTGTTTCATGGAAACCTAATACTCACAATAACACATTTATTTTACGAGCTCATCGATAAATAATGACTATATTACAGTTTTAATTACCATTCATTAATTAGTTTCATCAACTTTAATGTTACTAGAAAAAGAAAAAAATTGAAACATTATTAATAAAAAAAGAAATTTGAGTACCGTTGCTATACATCCTAGCGTGCCTTGTACACATTAGTTATGATAACTAAAGGTGGTATTCATCAGTTTACCCAATTTGTGAATTTAATTGAAAAAAATTGAATATAAATAACCAAGGTATTTCATTTAAAATCAATTTCAAAAATTCTTTTCTAAAGTTATATTATTACAATTTATCTAAAAACACCAGTCAAACAATCTACATCGACAAAGAATAATAATACAATGAAATTCTCAACTGTTTTATCCACAATGGCTTTAGCCGCTTCAACTAC
>JAJMAX010000045.1:0-77446 GCA_030565105.1 Vanderwaltozyma verrucispora
TATCTGACTTAAATGATCTATAACAGTCTGGTTCAGGACATTCTGGATTTTGACATTTATATATTTTAGCATTGGCGTAACCTAGTTTAATAGTAATGTTACGCTCCAATTCATCCTTAAAACGAACAGTTTGAACACCTGAGATAGCTCTGACAACAGTAGATTTACCGTGAGCAACATGTCCAATAGTACCAATATTAATAGTAGCTTGTCTGTTAATAATATCTGGTGATAATGGTGACATATTAGTAAAATCAGGGTTTTCTGGTTGTACTGGTAAACCGCCACCTTCTTCAAATTCACGTTTTCTTTCTTCTTCATCAAATTCATCTTCTATACCACTGAACATAACCTTCTTTTTTGGCTTTTCATCATCTTCTTGAACTTCTGGTTCTTGGATGTCCATTTCTTCTTCTGGTTCACCATAAATAATTTCTTCGTCATTAAAATTACCATTAATGACGATACTTGGTTCTCTGTCTTGCAAGTCTGCCATTGTATCAAGTATACACTTTATTTGAGTAAAAGAAAACAAGATACTAATATAAATATACCGACGAATAAGTAATATTCACTCATCATATCTGAATACTCACTTTACTAATGAACTCATCTTCTTTTTAAATTTCATTTTAGCTATTGCTCATCTTCGAAATTTCATGAAGCAATTATTTTTAATATATATACATCATTACACCGCATATCAAATATTTAAATACTATGTAGTTATACAAACAATGGTTGTTACAAGTGATATTAATTGATATTAATCACCTGGAATTAAGAGATTCTTTATATAAACCACAGTTCTAATATATAAATAAATTATCACAACCCATTTGTTAGCTATTGTCTGATAAATTAGTACTATATAACTTCTAAAAGGAATACGAAACCTAAACATAATGATTGAGATCAAATTGAGATCAAATATAGTATTACATAGATGGGTTAAAGGCAAATTCGTTCATCAATAAATCAACATCTTTCCACACTAAATCAGATTCCCAATTATCCCATAATCCCATTACAGAATTTGGTGAATCTCTATTGGCAGGTGAATTTTGGTTAATTAGTTGATTCGAGCTGTTCATTGTTAATGTTGGTGTCGTTATTAATGAAGGAATTTTATTACTTATTTTAATATCGTTTTCTTTTGATACAGAATATGGAAATGCAGAATCGATAACAGCTGGTGCAGAATTAATCGAGGAGGTCTTAACCGAGGATGCTGCTGATGCTTGTCGTCCTCTCATTGTCACTTCTGGAGAAGTAGTCGATGCCCTAATAGAAAATTGAGTTTGATTCAAATTATTCTTTGGAGAGCTACGGTTTAAGATTTGTTTTAGAGTAACATTCTCCGTTGTTTGGCTGTTAGGTGTTGCATTAGTGCTACCTCCACTATTTGCAGAACTAGCATTGATCGGGTGTGGATCTAGTGGTACTGTCTTTATGATCGTTCTAGCTTTACCTTCAGGATCTTTCATAGTTAACAATCTACGTTGTTCTTCTGTTTTATCTCCAATTTTACCTTCAACAGCATCATAAACTTCATCGGTTAATTTTCCTGTTTTCTCTCTCTCTAATTTGGCCATTCCACATTTTATTCTTAGAATGTAAAGACAATCAAAAAATACACTTACTGACATCCTTGATTGTATTATCAATCCTAAGTTAAAATCACCAGCTTGTTGTTCTTTTTTAGTTTGTTTTTCATCTTTCCATTCTTGGTACATATTTGAAAACAAACTCCATATACTTCTCATGATACCAGATGATCTATAAGCCATGTCATGCTTCAGAACGGATGCATTGAAAGTTAACATTACCGCCTTTTGATATACTTCTTTACCACGATAAACGTCTAATACTGAGGATAAAGAAGAATGAACCAATTTGCTTATTATACAAGCAGCTTGCCAGATATTTAAAACAAAAACGCCTGGGAAATACTTAATAATAGTAGCGTCTTCCTCCCACATCATATTAGCATGCATTAAAAGTTCTACTGCTGCGTTATATGTTTTTACCAATCCTCTTTTGGTTTCAAAACTCAAGGATTCACTTGAAACTGCAAAGTTATAACCTTCCATGTCTGTCTCACTCAAATTAGAATCACCAAAATAATAAGTTAATAAATGAACCTTTGTGACAAGTAAAACAAATCTCCTTATATTATCTAAATTATCTTCTTTCAATTGTATTTCTAACTGGCCTAATTGCTGACACAAAATATTTAACAATGGCTGTTTTTCTTCCGTGTTAACCATTCCAAATTTGTTTGCTGGATTAGAATTGATTGTATTATTTAATTCATTTTCAAAATATGTAATTTGGGCCATTTGTTTGATAGCATCTGGTATATTATAACTATTGATACTACTTCTGGTTAAATTTATTGCTGCTTGATCAAAAGAAACATATGCTGGGAAACCAAATGAGGATGCAATTATTTGCGAAACTATATTACATGACACCCAAGTTCTTACCTTCTCATTTATTAAATCTTTATTTACAGATTCATGTTCTTTTGAGTATTCTGCACCGTTTAATCCAACTCTTATTGCTTGAAACATAGCTGTACCTATAGTATTCCATGATGTATCCGCACTTAAAGATGAAGTCAATGGTGGCCAAAAGGTATATAGAAGAAATGCCTGTACTGAATACACAGAAGCAACATTTAAAATAGGATCATCTGTTTCTGTTGGCGCATATTCAATGATTGGTGAAATTGTAATTTCTGCTAATATTGATTTAACAGATACTGAGATCCTGTTCATTGTATCAGTAACATTAAATTTACGCCGTAGACCAATCAACAATATGACCCAAAAAAGACACGGTGATAGATTATATAATTTCTCAACACCTTTAGATAAATCCACAATTGGCAAGAAAGGGTGGTATTTTGTAGCATATTCTTGAAATAGCTCTTCAATGTCCTCACTTGACATATATATATCACCTAGAGTTTTCGGACTACACATTAATTGTTCTTTTGTCATTCCTTCAAATTTTGGCTTTGAATTTAAATTTCTACCTTCTTTATAAGAATCATATCGTACTGATTCAATTGAAGGAAAAGAAGGGGAAGCAGATATAGATTCATTAGATGATTTTAAAAGCTCTATCCTTTCCTTTGTAAAATTTTTATTATCCAATATTGTCATTTGTTCTTCTGCTAACTTTTTCATTATCTCATCAGCATTAAGATTACTTAATGTTTCTGTTAAACTTTTAAATTTCTGTTCAATTGCATTATTTCTTGCTCTCTTGTATGTTCTTCTATAATCTTTTTGTAAAACGCATGGAACGTTTTTTTTGGTACATTTTGAACAAGGTTCAGGAGCTTTATCAATTGCATCACATTTAGATTTTTGTTGTCTACATTCAACGCATGCAATTCTCTTCTTTCTTGTATTAGAATTATTAATAGAAGATATATTTGAATGATTGTGAATAGGTTCCTCAGATTCCATACTATTTGAATAACTAGGCGATATTTCTGATGTACTACTTCCAGACATATTTGAGCGCATTTAATTTTGGATCTGGTAATGTAAGTAACCTTTTTTTCTTTCTTTTTTCTCCAGCAATTGACAATAAGAGCACAAAGAATATTCTCTGTAAAGCTAACTACAAGTCTGGAAAGAACACTTTAAAAGAATTATCAATTATCTAACAGTTGTTGTTGTTGATATTTACACGTTTCCTAGAAATCTCAAAGTAATACTAATAATTTATAAACCATTTTCTTCCACTTTTCAGTACAAATCATCAAGAATTTGTCACTATTTTTTTTTTTTTCAAAATCATGTTAGAAGAAATTACTAGTCACCTGAACAAAAATAGGGAAATTAGCATAGTTACCCTCAAGGGTTACAGTAGTGGAATACGGGTATGTACACGACCTATATGTAATCAAAGGGGTTAAACATTAACAAAAACTATATATAGAGGACATATTTTTTGATACATACTAATATTTTGAAACCCTATGCAAAGCGCATTCATACATACAGGGCACATGGAAGGGCACCCAAATAAGACCTCTTTATCAACAGCCCTTTCCTAAAAGAAAACTTTTTTAACAAGTACTGCTAAAAAGGAAAAGTATATAAAGGGAAGCTTTTCAGATCATCGACTTTTCAATTTACATATAGAATTTGTTATCGAAGTTGCTAATTTCCATCGTTTTATTGATAAGTGAGCTATAAAATAAAGAGTACATTGGAGTTAATCATTTATCTTTTATTCTGATTATTGTAATATTTGGAGAATAAATTTCAGTATTATAGAAAATTAAACTATTTCTTGATAAGAGTTATCTCTCTATTCGTTATACTTTTATATATACTGTGTATTTTTATATGATTAAAAATGAATTGGAAAAAAGAAGTCGTACAAGCATCAAATGATACTAAACTATTATGGTTTTCTGTCTTCTTAAGATTGTTTGCTTACGGTTTAACAAACCAAGTCTTAACCTTATTTTTAAAAGCCGTTGGCATGTCAGAATCTAGAATTGGTTGGTTTATGTCCTTGACGTTAATTGGTGACGTTGTGTGTTCATATTTTTTAACATGGTATGCTGATAGTTGGGGTAGGAGAAAAGTATTGGTATTTGGTTCCATTATGATGCTTTTAAGTGGTATTGCTTTTAGTTTCAGTGAAAGTTTCCATGTATTACTATTTTTTGCTATTGTCGGTGTCATATCACCATCTAGTAATGAAGTTGGTCCATTTAAATCAATTGAAGAGTCAATGATTGCTCATATTACTCCACACAATAAGAGACCTGAAATTTATGCTATTCATGCTTTAGTTGGTGCTCTTGGTAGTGCTTTAGGTGCTGTTTCCGCTGGTGGTTTTCTTCATTTTTTAAATGCTTTCAATTTTGTCTCTTCTGATATTGAAGGTTATAAAAGTGTATTTAAATTATACACATTATTTGCATTTTGTAAACTTTTAATTATGCTTTCCCTTTCTGAAAATACAGAATCTAATGGTCATATGCATGTAGAATTATCAACTTCCGAAGCTTTGGTTAATGATGAAATGGCTCCATTACTTGAAACCGTTAGTCATCCAGAAATGAAATCAACTTCTTTATCAAAGGAAACAACTACTGTATTATACAAATTACTTACAGTCTTTATGATAGACTCATTAGGTGCTGGTTTTATGACAGATGGTTGGATGGTTTACTATTATTCTCAAACATTTTTGATGGGTGCATTGCCATTAGGTGTATTGTTTTTTTGTACACAAATTGCAATGGCTTCTTCAACATTACCATCTTCAACAATTGCCAGAAAATTTGGTCCGGTTAAAGCTATTTTATCAGTCCAAGTACCATCTGCTATATTTTCAATACTTATCCCATTATGTGATAGGTTTCAACCATTATCTATTTTATTTTTGTTATTGCATTTCCTTACAATGGCAATGGATGTCACACCAAGACAAATTTTATTAACTAACATTATTTCTCCAAATGATTTAACAAAAGTTATGGGTATTGTTAATATAGGTAAGACATTCTCTCGTTGTATTGGTCCAATTTTTACCGGTATGCTTGCTAACGAAGGCTATTTATGGTTCTGTTACATTATTAGTGGTGTTTTAGTTACTACGGCTGACACCATTTTGGCATGCTGGTTCTTAAAGATTGATGAAAAAATTTTGGCACATCTTTAATGGAATGCAATTCAGAAATTCTTCTATATTTTAATATTTGTATACATTTACATAAACTACTTTATAATATATTTGTATTATACGATTGATCACTCTTTTTTTTTTTTTGATAAAGTACTGTTTTTAAAACTTCCTTTTCAAATAGAGACCTCACGATCTCAAATAGTTATAATAAATAAGTTAATTGATTAAAGATATTGATTCTACATTAAGGAGTTATTGAAATGGGATTACCAACAAAATCAATACTTTTTTCAATATAAACTGACTATATAAGAAAATAAAACAAAAGAAACTGATTAATTTTTAAAGATATGACCGTTAAAATAGTAATTATATTAATGATATAAGATGTAAACAACTAAAAGTGTACAAATAATAAACAAAAAGGATTGGATATATATAACAACATGATGTTTAACGGTTAGATTTAGCAACACGTTCTAATTCATCCTTCTTCTTGATAGCGTAAGAAGTAGAAGAACCTTTAGCAGCGTTGATTAATTCTTCAGCTAAAGTTTCAGCAATGGTCTTGATGTTTCTGAAAGAAGCTTCTCTTGCACCAATGGTTAATAAAGCAATAGCTTGGTTAACTCTTCTTAATGGAGAAACATCAACAGCTTGACGTCTAGC
The DNA here is from genome assembly GCA_030565105.1 of Vanderwaltozyma verrucispora. NCBI lineage: Eukaryota > Fungi > Ascomycota > Saccharomycetes > Saccharomycetales > Saccharomycetaceae > Vanderwaltozyma > Vanderwaltozyma verrucispora. The sequence goes on from JAJMAX010000045.1 coordinate 6,337, forward strand.
GGCACCACCACCACCAACTCTGGTAGTGTCTTCTCTTGGACCGGTGTTGGCAACAGCATCGACAACAACTTGTAATGGGTTTAAGTCAGATAAGACATTGATAATGTCCAAAGTGTGCTTAACGATTCTGACAGCCTTTAATTTCTTACCGTTGTTTCTACCGTTCATCATTAAAGAGTTGGTTAATCTTTCGATGATTGGACATTGAGCTTTTCTGAATCTCTTGTTGGCGTATCTGCCAGAAGTGTGAGCAACGAAGATTGGTTGTCTAACTTGAATGTAATCAACTAAAGAAGCATCTTTAACTTCAACATCTTCAAAAGACCATTTGTTGAATAATTTGATTTCAGTTTGAGCTCTTTGAACTTCTTCTGGAATAGCAGTAGCTAATTCAACTGGAGTGAATTCTTCAATGACTTCGAATTCTTCTTGAACTTCAACTTGGGCTTCGGTGTCAGACATCTTCGACTAATGTGTTATTGTCCTTGGATCTATGATTATTTTAAAATAACAAGTAATAATAACTAAAAAAAACTAGAAGTTCTTATATATAAATACACCTATACAAATATAGATAACAAGTTTTCTTAAAGATTGAATAATAGTATACGCAATAACAAATTGATATTGAACAATGAATAATTTACTACTATGGACTAAACAACAGATTACAGTGCATAACTACATGTAATTTACAGAAAGTTCTATCAATTCTAACTACCAATTCATCATTTCCATATTAATTTCAATAATTCATAGAAAGTTTCATCATAAGATAATTTGACTAGTCTGCTTGTGTGTATATTGAAACAAGTAATTGAAATTTGTGGTAAACCGTGCGACTGAGATATAAAATTTCAAACGACATTACTACAAAATGTTTATTCTAGAAGGAAATAATCTGTAAAATTAGACAGAGATTCATAAACTTAGCGCAAATTTCCAAACAGGGACATCCCTTCCAGCTTAACTCGAACTTTGAAATTCCCACTAAAAATAAAGTATATTCCGCCTAGACTGGGAAAAAAGTGCATTTTACAAAGAGCATTTTGTTATTGTTTCCGAGACTATAGAGGGTGCCTCAATCAATTGTTGCTCCAAATGGGGGGAAATCTACATCACATTCAGAGTGATCTATTCAATTAGCGTTTTGTAAGCTCGCTTTTTTCTCAAAATTTGTGGAAGAAGTTTGAATTTTGAAAAGCGAACTACAAAAAAATTCAAAAATATACAAAAATGGATATATGTATGGGTGGATAGTGGGATAGTCATAAAAATGAATAGAGAAATAATTAAAGTATTCGGGTAACAGTAACAATGATATAAATTGATTACAATAAGTAGTCATCATGATTATAGAACGAACAATGGTTGATAGTTACATATCTTTTATCAAAATTATGAGTTCAAATAATAAATTGTAAATCATAATGATTATGTTTTGATGTATCTATTCCAACTTGCTTTTAATTATGATTATATAATATTTATAGGAATATATGTGTATGTGTGCTTTTGTGGGCAATTATGTACAATCTTTCATTATCCATTTGAAATTGATAACATATCACCAGATAACTGATTTTGTATTTATTATTCACTTTTTTTTCATAAAATCTAACCAAAATGGATTTTGTGGAGTTACTATTACCGCATTGTTTGGCAATTCGTTATCAACAGGTTTTGAATTTAAAGGTATAAACAAGTTAACCTCTTGTGAGTGTTTTTTACTAATATTGAATATTCTATCAAAATACTCTATTCTTAATAATGCAAGGCCATTCTCACCATTAGATGCTATTAATGAACCCGCTGTTTTATTACGTTTCACTTTAGCTAAAGTCCCAAAAGGATTCTGTGAATTGGTTTTATTAGACGCTTCTTCATCTGTTTTGTTTGAGTGGAAAAATATTTCTTGATAGTTGGTATTGGTTCCAGCTGTTTTAGATAACTGCTGAAAATTGCTTAGTTTTACAGGGACTAATCTTTTCCGTAATATCCCTGTTGAAAACATTCTATGTGTTATTTCTTGTCCCAAGTAACACCCTTTATCAGAGCTAACAGTATTTAAATAAAAATCAAAATTTAATTCTAATGGCCAGATTGTTTCTGATTTAAAATCTGAAATACTATCAATTATTCCATTAATCATTCTTTGTTTTTTAAAAAAACTTGGATCAACTTTTTCAAAATCAAACTTAAATGGAAATGACATTTTATTAAAATGTTTGGAAATATCATTAATCTTAGATGACGTTACAATCCTAATAATCGGCGAAGCAGTATTCTTGTCTTCCAGTAAAAGGTCAAGCCTTCTATCAAGAAAAATCCCCTTAATTTCATTAGATAATAGTAAATCTGAGGTAAAAAACATTTTTAAAACATTGTTGCAGAAAATATTTGAATCCTTTGTTGTTTTTATTTTCGTCATTGGTTCAATTATATTTTCAATCCATGGATTTAAATGATCCTCTGGTATTCCAGGAAAATTAATCATAATTTCCCAAATTTTTAATCTATCAGATGGTACTTGTTTGTATCTTATTTTACTAGATAATGTATGTGCGTCAAATATGGTTTTAATTTTATCAATAATTGATTTTTCAAATTCTATTAGATATGCTGGATGTCTATTAAATTTTGGTGTTTCTTCTATTATATCGTCATTCAAAACAGTAGGTGTTGGGTATATAATCGAATCTGATATTACTTTCCCTTTACTATTAAGAAAACTTGTATATGTACCAAACCTAGATATATATGATCCATTAGAACTTAATTCATTGTAAAGACCCCAATTACTTTTTGTTTCATTGAATGATCTCAAAGAATTTTTATTTTTATCCATATTTTCATTACCATTAATCTGATCATTATCTGATATTGTTGTAAGGTTTTTCTTGACATATTTAGGTAATAATTTTGAAGTTACCAGCCCATTTAAAAATTTAGGAGCATCTGGTCCAATTATTTTTATGTATGATTTATCAGATAATTCAGAATACCAAAAAGTTCCATTCTCATTACTTTTACCATTTAAAATATAATTCTTACTATTTTCTAAAGTAGATATTAATCTTATATGTATTTGCTTTCTTAATATCTGAGAGATAAGAGTACTACTATTTGTTCTGATAGATGTACCATATATCGACAGCATGCTTAATAGTACTTTTTTCTTCCTCAGGAATAATAAGCAACTTTCTTAAAAATTTTCAATGCACCTTAATCAAATATCACACGAATCGGGTCTAACCCTGTACTCATTTCAGCAGTACTCAAATACAACTTAACTCATGTATTTTGTTCGTTTAAATCTTGAAATAGAAGGCTTTTTTTCATTAATCTTACATATTTCTTCGGGATGACTATTAATGCTAATAATCTCGATTATATGAGAGTGTCTGTACCAATAGCATTGCAAATAAACAGGAACACCAACCATTGACACCACCAGGCCGTAAATGACACTACCAGTATACATTACTTACCATACCATTTGGTGTTTCTTATAATATATATGCATTCTTTGTTCTCTCTCTCTCTTGTATCCATCTCATCGCCTCAGCGCTTACCCTGCCACAGGCACAACACCAGATGATTCAAACCGGGTAATAGAAATATACAGGGTTTCATCAGTTAGCCACAAAGGGAGTTTTAATTAAAAATGAGACAACTTTTAGTAATGTAAGGCAGATGATTATCACAATTTATTTTCATGAAGGTTGATGTGAGTTAGTTAGTGCTACTTTGAGCATATTGTTAGAGTTATCAAGTAGATACATTAGTTGTTGTGCTTCTGTTTTATTTTGAGCTTCTTCGGTGATCTTGGAACTTACATGTAGGCCTGTCCCTGTGATTATCAGTTCTATTAAATTTCAAGGGGATAGATAATTTGAGTAATTATAAGAAAGCTTCTGGTATAAATATTGTATTCCTATTTCAATTAAAAGGGTGTTACTGCTACTGTTAATTATAAAAATAAACCATCAAATATAACAGAGCATAAAACGAGATACAATAGTTGCTTTATCATCGTAGGTCGCTATTTGATTTTTTACTGGAAGAATAATTGCATTTTGATTGTGTCAAAACGTTAGCAGAAACAAAGACGATAAATTATGGAAATTATGGAAATTATTCCTTCATTATACCCAACAGAGGAAGAATTTCAGAATCCGATAGATTTTTTATCTCAACCCCATATTCAAAGATTAGGCTACAAATATGGGATGGTGAAGTTGATCCCACCAGATGATTTTAATCCACCCTTATCTATTAATCAAAATAGTTTTAGGTTTAAAGTTAGATTACAAAAATTATCAGAGTTAAATCTGATGAATAGAAGTAGACTGTTTTTCATCAAACAATTAAATAATTTCAGAAAATTAAATGGGTTGACTTCTTTGAGTAAACCTTATATTACTCTACTATCTGATATTGATAATAAATCAAAGAGAGTATATTTTTATGATATTTTTATTAATATTTTAAAACTTATAAATAAAGATTCCTTAAATTTTTTGAATAAAAATGATTCAAGTAGACCTTCATCAATAGATTCTAATACTAGTTCAAGAAGAAGGAGAATTAATTCAGATCAAATCATTCAACAAAATAAATATAATATTAAAATACCAAGTATATCTGAGCTTTCAACTAATGACAAATTGTGGAACTATGTTGCAGCAGAGCTTCATATAACAGCTAAAGAGGCAGATAAAATATTTACAAAATATATACTGAAATATTTTCGGTATTTGTTTGATTCTACCGATAACAATAAAAAACATTTGTTCAGTTCTCTGTATAACGACATTGATCCAAAATCGTTATTATCAGATGATGAAGATGGAAATAATAGCAGTGACACGGATTCATTTTCAATAAAATCTAGTTCAGATGATGAGGAAGTTGAAACTTTAGATTGTAGCATTTGTCATGAGGACTGTAATGAAATAAATGATGATGATCTCTTGTCATGTTCAATCTGCTATAATATTTTTCATTCAAAATGTATAATATCTCCAGATACCGATACCCACAATAGCTCAAAGAACTGGATTTGTAATAATTGTATTTTAGGTAACGGTTATTACGGTTTCAAAGAGGAAACATCTTTATACACATTGAAAGAATTTAAAAGATACTGTAATCTAACAGATGATTCTGAAGTTTCCTCTAAGTTTGATGATGAGAATCTAGATGAACCAATAGAAACGCTAGAGAGGCAATTTTGGAATATTGTTTATGACATAAATAACACGAAAGTTGTCAAATATGGTGCTGATATTCACCATTCAGTTATCGGTGAAATGACTGGATTTCCAACAAAAGAATACAGGCCTAAATCAATAAAAGATGACGATAATTATTCGAAATATTTCAATCATCCCATGAATTTAATGAATTTGCCAAATGCTAAAGGATCTTTACTTCCTGTTTTTGAGAGAAATATTTCAGGAATGACAGTACCGTGGATTTATGTTGGATCAAAGTTCTCAACATTTTGTTGGCATCTAGAAGATCAATATACCTTAAGTGCAAACTATCAACATGAAGGCGAACCTAAGGTATGGTATAGTGTACCAGGGTATTCTTGTAATAAGTTACATTCTTTATTAATGACTATATCTCCGGATATATTTGAAAAGCAACCTGATTTAATGCATCAATTAGTAACATTGATTTCTCCATACGACCCACAATTCAAAAATGCAGGTATAACCTGTTATAAGGCAATTCAAAAACCCAATGAATATATTATTACCTTTCCAAAATGTTATCATTCTGGATTTAATACCGGGTATAATTTTAATGAAGCAGTCAATTTTATTCTGGATTCTTGGTTACCTTTTGGTATGGAAGCGATTACTGATTATAAGGCAACCAAAAAACAATGTGTCTTTGATATGTATGAATTAATGTTAAAAGTTCTGACAGAATATGAAACTGGCAGTGATCGGTACGACGAATCATTAGCAAGACAATGCTATTCTGAACTACTGAAATTATTTAATCAAGACAAAAAGCTGCTACAAAAGGTGCACCAATATACAACTGAAGAAATATTTTTGTTAGAAAATAACACAACTTCGAATAATCCCTTGAATACAAAAGATTCTGATATATTTTGCCGTCGTTGTAAAACAATATGTTCAGCTGTATTTGTATTACATTATAAAAAACCTAGTTCCAAGAAGTTAAAATTAGATTCTAAAAACTTCAGCACTTCAAATATTTTAAGTAATCCAAATAATTGTGAAGCTATGTGTCTTCAAGATTACTTAAAATTAGCGGAAGATTATGAGCAGAGTGAAGAGCAAAATCATGGAAACTTTGATACTTCTAATAAATTTAAGAAGGATATTATTATTTTCGTCAAAAATTTAGATGAAGTTAGTAATATAATTAAAAAGGCAGGTCATCGGATCGATAGTAACTAAATTTATAACACCACCAATGCAAAATAAATCTTACAAAAAAAGATACCTTGAATGATAAAGACTAATTATATACAACCGATGTTATTATACTGTTTATATTATATAACTATTTACTCAATGGAATAGTTAATCATCTTTAGCTTATTGTCCAACTTATGTATATTTTCCAAGTTCTCTTATTTCTGTCATTTGACTGAAAATTTCATCGTCGGCATTTTAATTATTCAGGAATGTAAAACATCAAGTAATATTTAAAATGAAGTGGCAAGAATTATGTATAAATAGTGTTAGTACTTCTACAATAACCTTTACTATATATTAGCATTAGAGAAGATAATATAATTGTTTCACTAGTGCAACCTATTTATATATATATAATTAGAAATAATGGGCATATTATCTTCGACAAACGTATTATACTTTAGAATTGCAATTCTATTCACTATTTCATTCTTTTGTTTTAAAAATGTCACTAGTATTATAGAAAATTCTTATTTCATAGTATTAACGGAAGCTATGCAATTACCTGCATTGACTTTATCTCCAAAAAGTGCGCAGTTAGGTTTATTTGGTATTTTATTCATTATTTTAGCTATTGATGATTTAATTCCTTTACTAGAAAATAATACAAAGCATTTCAATTCAGTTGTTCCATTTAGATTAATGATTTTTTTCATGATAACTACTGCTTCATATATGATGGAAAACAACTACTATTTACATAATAATGCAGTTTTCATTTATTCTTTCCTTGAAGTTTGGATGAATTTTGTCATCTTCAATTCTTTAAGAGAAGAAAAAAATGAAGAGTTCAAGATTGCCAATAAATTTTTAGATGATTCCTTAATTGAAGAGGATGAAGCTGAAGATGAAGGAGAAGGATTTAGAACATCAGCTCAAGAAATTGAAGATATAATAATACAGGAAGAAGAAGCCGAGGGTGCTGATCAAGGTACTGACACCGCTGTTAGAATTATTATAAACGAAGATAGCGAAGATGATGAATAGTCAAATTACTCATAATGTATATCAAATCATATAACACTTATTCATAGAAGCATATATATTCGATATAGATTTTTAGATAATTACATTGTTGCAATAAGTACTTTTGCAGTTTAATTCGAAATAGTTTTACAGCGATGACATTAAATCAGAAAAGATAACTGTTCATATATAATTATTTATTTAATTACATATATTAGTTTAATATACATATATATCTTCTGGTGTATTATGAATGACATTCTTCGTATCTATGCTTTTTTTTTCATTTCTTATAAGAATCCAAAGTCATCAGTGTCAGAAAAATCGGATAAATCATCCAATAAATCATCTAAATAATCATCATGATTAACATCGTTATGTTTGTTATTCTTTTTATTTTCAGGATATCTCATACCTTTCACACATTCGTCATGTAATTGGTTAACAAACTTAATTCTCTCATTAAAGATTTCCTGTGGAGCATTTGTATCATAAATATTCAACAATTCACTGGTTTCAATACATCCTTCTTCATTATTTATCTTTGCTTCAATAGCACCATCTCTAATGGCTCTAGAAATCATATATTCAACAGTTTGTTCTGAATCTAGATGTAATTTTAAGCAAATATCTTTCAATGAGATTTTTTTGTAAGTTAATGATATTATTCTAATACCAGTTCTGATGACATTTGATCTCAATCTAACACAGATTTGATAGTTACCATCTTTAGCCAATTGCTGTTTATAAGTTTTAATTGTTGAAGTGAATTTTTTCAAGTTACCATGTTTAACGGCACTTGTAATATGATAATAAGGTTCTAAAGATTTTTCCATATTTGATTGATTGAAAAAAGATAGTTCAGGGATATCACCTATCAATAATTCAATTAAACAGTGTAATTTATTTGCTTGTTGTAGGAAACCTAAACTATTTTGAGTAGTTGGTGCTTTTCTTATAGCTGCAATAATGTATTCATTTGCTGTTGAATAATTTAATTGAATTGCATGAATTTTGGATAAGTAAAAGTAAAAACGAGCTTCGATTGGACTTGAGACATCACTTGTTGGAAAATCAACCTTACTAGCAAAATCTGCAGCAGATTCAATGTCACCAGCAAATAGGTAATCCCTTAATATTAAGGTAATTAACATTGCCTTTGTTTCATTATCATGTTTTAAAGAAGCTGTCCTTAGAAATTTAATCATCTCTGAACGAATTGTTTGATCAGTTTTATTATTTAATCTTTCGTTACATATTACGATATAAAACCATAATTTTGAATTTATTAAATTTAAAGTACGTTTATTGTAGAAATTTAATATATTTGGAATAATAATATCTTTATTAAATGAATCTAATTCACGAAATTTTTTAGAATCAAATAAATGCAATTGAACTAATAAATGTACAAAAGTATTTAATTCAGGTGTTAATTCAATTGTTTTTTCATTAGTAACTTGATAAAATGATACAGGATAAGTAGATCTAATGGTGTCAGCATCTGTAACAACCATTTTTTGATTACCAGTAATATATTTTAATAAGGGAGTTTTAAATGGAGAATTGCTTGGATATAAAATATCCACTAATGCAGATAAATTTTCTTTAGTCAATGATTCTTTTCTTAAATTACTCAATTCTTTTAACGCTCTCCAAATAAAACGTAAATCCAAACTGCTACTACTTTTAGAAACAGTTTTCAATACTTGGATTACGACATTAACAGATTCTTCTTCTGCATATAAGACAGTTGAATCAACTTCCATAATCGAATCGTCTTTCATTTTTCCTTACTATAGTAACTAAATGAGATTTTCCCAATTCTCTTTCAATCAAATTTACAAAAAAACAGTTAAAAATTACAGAAATATCTAATAAATAGAATATTCAACCTTTTTATCAATATATCAGTTCTTGTTCTCAGCTAATAATGGTAATATCTCTCGTTTTTAACATCAATTACCATTAAATAGACGGTGGCAAATATAATTTCTTCTATAATTCGAATTCAGATTCAAACCTTTTCCCGAATTCCAGAAAGGCAATTGCCAAGCCCGGGTAACGATGGTAATTTTATAATCACTATGCTATGATAACCATAGTTTACCTGCCAATAAGAGCAAGTGAATATGATTGCGTTGAATTTACATGCTTATAATCATCTTGGCAACTGTTTTGAATTTTAATTTTACTTATATTTTATTACTGTTATATAAAAAAAATGTAATGAAGGACATTTTTTATCTTATATATTAAAATTGAATAAGTTAATCTTTCTTCTTTTCACTGACATAATCCAATGAAGTCAATCTTTCAGCCAAAGTTGGGTGAGAATAATGGTAGCTTGAATACAATGAATCAACATTCATTGTAGATAAATTTTTGATTTGTAAAGAAATTAAAGCTTTGCATAAGTTTTGAGTATGACCTAAATCTTTAGCATAAGCATCAGCTTGGTATTCATGTAACCTAGATAACAAATTCATGAAAAATTGCATACCACACTCCATTGGAGTTAATAAATCGTTGAATAACATGAAACCAATAATAATTGGAAATTGAGTGGTGAAAACCATTGATGGATTAGCGATTAATTGAGAATCATTTGAACCGATAAAAAATCCAAAAGTGTTATAGAAAGATAAATTATGATAGACACTTGTGAATAATGAAAAGATAACAAAAATATGAGCTTGACTAAATGCCATCATTCTAATAATATGGTTTTTTTGCCAATGGCCAATTTCATGCGCTAATACAGCGGTAATTTCTTCAACAGAACTATCATTGATTAAAGTATCAAACAATACAATTCTTTTGCTTGTAAATGGTAAACCAGTAAAGTAAGCATTTGAATGAGAAGATCTCTTTGATCCATCGACGACAAAAATTTTGTCTAATGGGAAATTAACACGTTTAGCTAAATTTTCAATTGAAGTTTTTAATTCACCATCTTCTAAGGGAGTAAATTTGTTAAATAATGGCATAATATAAACAGGAATCAAAGTCATTGCTAAAATTTGAACAACAAAGATAAATAAACAAATGTATGATAAGAAATTTGTTTGAAACTTGTCAAAAATCTTTAAGAAACCATATAAAACTGGACCACCGATAGCCATACCTAATAAATTACCTTTAATCATATCAGTTACCCATAATTTAATAGTTAGCTTGTTGAAACCGAATTTTTCTTCCAATACAAAATGTTGGTAATAAGAAATTGGTAAGTCGATAATAGTTGATAGATTAGATAAGACTAATAAAAAGAATAAACTTTGTGGAACGGTAGAGGCAGAATGAAATCTTGTTGGTAAATATTTTGATAACCTAATTCCAAAATTCCATAAACGAGGCATCATATCATAATTAATAAACAACAACTTTTGAGATAATGATAAAACATCATTAATGATAGAAAATTTAGCCTTAGCTATTGAATATTTTTCAGTCTTTTCAAAAGTTTCATGATCAATTTCATTTTCTAAAACTTTTGGTAATTTTTTGCTTGATAAAACTTTATATTGACGTAAAGTTAAATATGTTTCAAAAGTAAATTGACTGATGGAGATTGCCATAATAATTCCTTTCCAAGGAATGTCATTTCTGTTTAGGGCAGATTCTAAAAATTCAAAAACTGACATAATGAAGAAATACTGTTGAGCAAATCTATTTTACTCCAATATGAATCGTAAACTTGGAATATTTGATTATTATTTCTTTATTCTGAAAAAAAAAAAAAGAAGAAGATAAAAATCAAAATAATATATATTCAATTCCTGTCAATGATCTCAATAAAAGGAACTAGTACTATAATGTATAATCAAATAGAAGTAATATGTGGTAATACCATTAATAATAAATAGTACTTCAATTGGCAGAATCATCTTAATTTCATGTTCACTTCAATTTCTTTATTCGCTTTTGAAGAAATTATCAAAATTGCTACCTTAATGATCACGTGTGTCTTCAAGTTATGTAAAGACATAAAAGTACTGCCTAATACAACAATAAGAGTGAGGTTTTAAATTGAACTATTGTATTTACTTGTATTTACTTGTATTTACTTGTATTTACTTGTACTCAGAAGTGTTATACATAATATGAATTCTTTTGGGACTTTTCAGATAGCAGAATGTCTGTTGTTTCCATCTTTTCAGAATTATATAGGAACTTGTATTTAGCAATAGAAATCATTTTGGAAAACCAATATATGTTCAAACAGTTTAAGGTAATATGAACAATAACAAATATCATAGTTATTGTAAATGGAATTTGCGGTAGAGCTTCCCATATTTGATTAAACATAATATAAGTTGCTGAAATTCCCCATAAAAGTCTTACAGTAAGGAAAACTGTCATCAATGCCAAACCATTAACAACGCTGGCCCATTTGGGTACTATTGATAATGAAACGTAATTTTTTGGAGTTTTACTCATTTGACCCAAATACCAATTGATGTTAACGAATGGTGTACTTGCCTCAAATGCTAAAAATGCACCAATCCATGGTTGTAAAAGTGGTATTAATGTCATACTTCCAATATAAATAGATACAATTGCATGAATTAAAAATACAGGACCAGCTACTCTGTAATATAAAATGCAAGCGGACAAATCCCAAATAAAATAACCTAAAGAGATTGATGAAATCATTGTTGATAAATGATCAAAATATGTTGCAACATTCAAACCTTCTTCTAAAAATAAGCACATTGGCAGCAATGAAAATGAAACTACGCATTGAATCATTGAAACAGTATGGATATCGTAATTTATTTGGATGTTTTTATTAGATAATGACGTATAATGTGCACCAAATACTATTCTATTCAATAATGGTGCAATGAAATAAAACGAAATTGTATAAAAAAGAAAACTTAATACAATTTCATGCAAATGAGATAAATATAATACATCTGATTCTGGAAACCATGAATATACAAATAACGGATCCGTTCTTGTCTCCATTAAATATTCAGACATATTTTTAGTTGTAATTGTGTTGGTCAGTATTGATTTAACAGATAGTAACGATGAAAAATTAACAGATGAATGGTAGATACTAGGATAGTTATCTTCAATTAACAAATATGTATGCTACTATATGAGTTTTATATGTGTTTGATGATATATTTACTATCAAATAAGTGAAGTTATATAACTATATCTGAAAAAAACAATAATAAAATGAAAGTACAATAATTAGTCAAAGTCGATTTTTAATAACTTGTAAAACACGATATAATGCTTTAAATTAACTTTAAATTGTAGATATCTATACATCGGAGGAAATTTTTAGTACAACTAACTCATTAACGAGTTTAGCCTACAACCCAAAGAAACAATTATAGATGTCCCTTTGATATTAATTTATCTTGAAAAAACGTTTCCTGTATCTGGCAGGATATAACTTATTTTCTACTTCTACTAATGAAGGTATGGCATGTAGGAAAAAAAAAGAAAAAAGAAAGAAAAAGAAACGGCGTATATCAAATTCCTGATCGGGTTCATTGCCAGATCTGAGATTTGTTTATAAAGGCTTATAGATGCAAGAACCAAGATAGTTTAGTGGGTCTAAGCCGGGATATTTTCTATAATAGGCTATGTAGTAGATAGAATATTTGAGTCCAGTTCTCTGTGGATGATGGAAGTCACAGAATATTCAATATATTCAACACATATCTCAATGTTGAATATAATGATAATGATAGTAATATACTGGTTACCTGTGTTAATTTTATGTACGTTCATATATTTTACACTCCAGTAATAAAGAATGAGTTTATTATATGATATGTTAGAATATGAAAATACCAAAGTAACAGAAGTTATCTTTTATTTTTTTTTCTAATTTATTGTTACACGTATATAGATTATGTATGTATTTTCTTTTGAAAATCAATCTTTCTGCTTTGAATCAGATCCAGATCCAGCAGCCATTTTTTTAGCAATTTTAACCATCTTTTGAAACCATATAACATTTAAAACATCCATTACAAAATTCAAACCAACAGATGTAAAACTGAAAAATAATGGCAACTGATCCCTAATTTGGAACATTTGATAAATCAAAATCAATATAGCGGAAAACCCCCAAATGATTCTTACAAAAAAGAAAACAATCATTAATAGAATACCATTTAATACATTGAACCACATTGGAACAACTGATTTTGATTGATCTTTTGAACTTTTAGTTAATTGAATAATGTACCAATTTATATTTACAAATGGTGTACTTGCTTCAAAAAACAAAAATTTACCAGCCCATGCTTGACAAAATGGAATTAATCCTAAGCAAAAAATGTATAATGAAACTAAAGCATGTACTAAAAATTGCATACCATAAAGGTTATAATAACGCATACAAATGATAACATCCCAAATAAAATAACCGATAGTAATTGCAGAAACAAAAGAACAAAATTCATCTTGATATGTAACTATATCTAAATTCAATGGTAAGAAAAGTATTGGGATAGAAACAAAAATTGAAATAATACATTGTATCATTGAAACAGTGTGGATATCAAAGTCAATTTTAATCTTTTTATCCTTAAGTTCAGTATAATTTCTACCAAAAACTAATCTATTAAGTTTTGGAACAACATAACTCGATGCTACTTGATAGAAAGTGAATGAGTAAAGTATCTCATGAGCATGTAATAAGAACAAATTTTCCGATTCAGGAAACCACGAATAACTTAATAGAGGATCTTGAGGCATTTTTATTCAAAACAAAACCTGAGCACAGCAGTTTTTCGTTTAATCGACTGTACTAACACAATTTGAAGCAACTGATGATAAAGGAATGACTTTTAAGTGTCTCTAAACATGTATAAATACTTTAATCACTGAGCTTTTTTAACAATTTTATGGTCAGTTTTCAATTTTTCAATGCCTGCTTCTCAGGAACGCAACGCAACATCGAAAAAAGGCTAAAGATAAATGAAATTGATAAACTAATAGGTTACTCAATAAGATGTGATGATGAACTTAAAACAGTTCAAACGTTAAATGAGTATATTACTACTGGTATAAGACATACCATATTCTAGTCTTTAAAACATAATGTCTAAGAATAATTTTGAGAGAAAAAACAAAGGTATACGTTGATTATAGTAGATAATTTATTTATTGATAACTTTTATGTTGCCTAAAAATTATGTAAGTATCTTGAAAATTGCATGACCTTCTATAGATTATGTACACACTTATTCTATGTGAGATATGATAAGATAGAATACTTACTTGTACGATTGCCTCTCATATCGTTATTTATATGTTTATCTACACGCATCATTTATATTTGTGTTAACAGCATTATTTTGTGTCACATCAACTGGATTCAACAAGAGATGATGCATCATCTCTTGTCAACAAACAACTATAAAAGAGTAATATTTATATACAAAATATTGTATTGCTTTTTAAAGTTCTGTTTGTTACTTTTAGATCAAAGCACTGAATGGTATTAAGATGCTTTTCTCTAGATTATTGTATATTTTAGGAGGTGCAATATCAGTTTCAGTTGTACTTGCAATTGAAACAAAGAAAGATTCTGACTTTCAATTGAATGCTGAATCCAAAAACCTAACAGCACAGGTCGTTGCAGCATCTATATATGAGAAAAATTTTAGCAGTATTGATGATGATGATGATGATGATGATGATGATGATAATGACGCCGTTGACAGTAATAGTAATGAAAACCAAATATCTGAGAAAAACAAATATGACATTGATATAAGTGAAGATTTTTATGAAAGACTGGTATATTTCAGTAAAGCTTGTGCAATGACAAGTTGTATCAATCATGGTTTAATGAAGCAAAATAAAACTTTGGATGGTGGTGGTTGTCCACAACATATTAAATTTTGCTCAGATCCATTTGAAAATCCTACATTACATCAAACTAAAGTAGAATTAGTTCTTCATGCAGATAAAGGTGAATTAGGTTCAGGCTATGTTATTGTTGATCATAAGAAAAAAGTTGTTGTTGTAGCTTTTAGAGGTTCATCAACAAGACAAGATTGGTTTAGTGATTTCCAAATTTATCCTGTTGAGTATGAACCAGGTTCAATTAAGGAGTATAATAATTTAGTCAAAAAAAATATAATTCCACCTTGTGAAAACTGCAAAATTCATAGAGGATTTTATAGGTTTAAAGAAACTTTGGGTAAATTTTTCTTACAAAAAGTAGAAGCAATTTTTGAACAATACCCTGATTATCAAGTTGTTGTTGTTGGTCATTCTTTAGGAGCTGCAATGGCAAGTATAGCAGGTATTGAATTAAGGCTAAGAGGGTATAATCCAGTTGTGTTAACTTATGCTACCCCTAGAATGTTTAATAGTGAAATGAGAAAATGGGTTGACATCTTATTCAAAACAGAAAAAGTACATTTAGAATCAATTAAACAGGGAGAAGTCATTTATCAAAAGGGTGGATATTTTAGAGTTATCCATAATCAAGATTATATACCAATGGTTCCACCATTTTACGAAACAGCTGGATTAGAAATTTTTATCAAAAAAATTAATTTACCTCATGAAATAACAGATATAGAATATAGAGGTAATACTAAAACATACTTTGACGATGGAACGAATATTGGAACAATTGGAAGAGTTAATGATTGGTTACACACATTTGAACACCGAGCCTATTTTATACTTATCAGTGGATGTCATGGTTTCTAGTATCATTCATGTGAACACTCTTTGTTTACTACGTCCATATCCTTTTCCATTCAATTTCTTGGCTGAATTCAGTTCATATTGACTAAATATAAAACGCAAACATACACGAATATATTTATATAGCAAATAATAGTAGAATAGTTCATTGATTGTAATTGTTTTGGTATACTAATTGGTATATCTTCTTTATACTTTCGACTCTTTATATATTTATATATAAATATACACGAAATTCAATAAAGGCATCGGAACTTGTTTACATTTGAAAGTTTCTTCAATATTTGAAAAATGAAAAAAATATAAAAACAAAAAGTCGGAAAAATTGGCATCAAAATTTATATACATATTTAATTGTAGCAAGTATAGTATACCTCAGGCTCAGGATACTATTCAAATATTCACCTATCACCTTATGTCAGATAACCAAAAGATAAGATTCATACGATTTAACCAGGTTTTTAATAAAGCTTTTCACCAATCTTTACTTAAATTACAAAGTTGGGATAAAGTGAGTTCATGTTTTCCCGAATATTCAAAGAAAGCAGAGGGGGCAACAAATCTAGCTAATTGTCAACAACAGGTATCTCAATTTTGGAGTGAACTTTGTAAAAGAGAATTTTCTGAAATTATCGAAGAGAGACGTGTCAAAGAAAAATTAGATGATTTAGATGAGTTAATAATTGAAGCTAAACAAAGATTGGATTCCAAATTGGATGGTACAGTGATTGATAATCCATTAACTGATGATAGTATCTCATTAGAAGACTTGACAAGTGAACAACTGATTGAATGCAATCTGCATGGACAAAGATTAAAAGCTATTGATAGTTTAGATTCAAGGCTAAATACAATCAATAAAATGAATGAAACAATGTTGTTAAAAATCGAAGAATTGGAAAAAAGTATTGAACTAGAACGTGCAGAATTAAATGGTATATATGATACATACTTGGGTAAATCGATAGAACATGAACCTGACGAAATATTAGTACAAGGGCTCCATGATATGCTACTTGAACTTAAAGAAGGTTAAAAAAAACTAAGTCAACTTTCGGAATTTAATAATAAATATTCCATAGTACCTAACATTGTAAAACTATATATTCAACTAAGTAATTATTCATAAATATATGCATCACATCTACTAAACTAATTTGTAGAGATACTTTTTAAATTTATTTCAATAAAATTTAATCAGATATATGTATCTTAAAGCATCATATTATTTGTAACAAAGTTATAATATTAAATATTTAAATATAAATAAGTTTATTCAAGCACTATCTAACAGTTTATTAGTAGCTGCATCTAAATCCCAATTACATTCCTTTAATGTATTGACAGCTTCATCTTCAGTGAAACCCATTCCACATAACTCTTCAATAGCTAAAGATTTTGGAGTGGTTGCAAGTTTTCTATCGATAGGTTCGATAACTGATCCCTCCTTATCTGGAACAGGTTGTTCAAGATTGGTATTATTTTTACTACCTAAACCAGTAAGAACTTCATTCCACTCGCTATTCTTTTTTTGGTCATGACTATTTGTTTCATCTTTCAACTTAGCATTATCGATTGTTTCATAATCATCCATAGAAGTGCTAGGAATGTTTCGTGAAAAAGAGTGAGAGTTTTCTGCAGTTCCATTTTCTTCAAAAGCAGCTATTTCTAAATCAGCAAACTCGTCATCTAAATTTGAAGGAGTTTTATCTTGTTCGGTTTTCCTTGTAATATCTTTATTTTCTTCATCGTTGTCACTAGAAGAATCAGATTCATCGATATCTAATTCTTTAATAGGGGGAAATTCTTCGTCAATGTTTTTAAATTGAACAGGATTGGCTATCTCTACATTTTGAAAATCGTTCATATTTTCTGATAAACTGATATCATTTAAAATGGTATTGGATGTATCTTCGTTGTTATTATATGAATTCCAGTCATTTGCTGGTTCAGAGTCTGCTATATCAATATCTGAGTTTGCATTTAATGTTTCAGAAGCTTCCAAATCAACAGCATCATCTCTAGTCGATAATGGTGGGTTATTTGCAACAGAAGATGTTAATGATTGTGTTCTTGGAATTCTATATTCATTTAAATCACCTTCGAATCTATCATCTAGCGCTTCAGCAGCATTTACATGGATATCGGTATCTACATCCTCTTCAGGATCACCCTCAGTTTGTGATCCCACTGTTGGCACATCTTTATCAAAAACATCATCTTCAGTTTTATCATCACTTCCAATATTAGTAAAAGTTGATTTATTAGTGTCATTTGAATTTAAATACTTATATATTATGTCCTCAGCATCTTCTGGTAATTCTCCAATAGCTAGTTTCATTTGTCTTTCAGTCAAAGATTGAATGCTTTGTGCGTAATCTAAATTTTTCTGTCTCAAAGATTCATTTTCTTTTTCAAAATTTTCTTTTTTCTTTGAAAGTTCAACAAACGAATTTTGTAAATTGTCAACTCTGGATTCATAGCCCTTTTCATTTTGAGTTAATAATTCCAACTTTTCATTTAATTCTATTTCATCAGTTTTTAATAAATTATCTTTTGCCTCTAATTCTTTGTATTTTGATTGTAAAGCAGAATGATGAGTTTCAACACTTTTTTGGTGTTCATTCAATTCTGTACTTTTAGCTGCATAAGTAGCTAAGAAAGTCGTTAAGCTAGCAAGTTCAAATTTGTTGGATTCAAAAGAACTTTTATTTGTTTCCAATTGTTTGGAAGTAACATCAACCATTGAACTAATTTGTTTTAAATTTGCTTGCTTTTCTGTAAGATCAGCAGTTAAAGCTTCAATAACTTTGTTATGATTGGCTTGAGCTTCTTTTAATTCTCTATTTTTTTGTTGTTGAGCTGCTAATGTTTGATTTAATCCATTTAATTTTGTTAATTCAGCTTTGTTACTTCTTTCGAATGCTTCTAATTCTTGATTCAAAGTAGCTAACATTTTATTAATTTCAATAACATTGGTTTCTAAAGTTTCAGTTTCCTTAACATTTTCTTTATGAGTATTTTGTAAAACAGATAATTGTGATTCAATTGATGATTTCATTTCATTTACTCTTTTTAATTCAGCAGTAGCACGAGTGTTGGTACTTGTGGTGGAACTAACTGTAGCGGCTGGAACGATATGTTTAGCAATAGTGGCTTGGTTGGCATTCGAAGCTGGAATTGTAGAAGCTGTCATAGTAGAAACTGGGATTACAGAAGGCATTGGAGTAGTAACACTTTTATTTATAGATGAATTAATTGGGGCATTTACATTTTGTAATGAATTCAATAATTCACTTGGTAAACTTTCAGGTAAAGGATTGCCACTATTTTTCATTTTGATCAAAAACATTGCAATTGCAAATTCGTATTTTGTAAAAGTCGAGTTATTATTAATATCTGAAAGATCCCAGACTGTTGCTAATGTATCTTGATTTAAATTTGAAGATAAGAAGAATGGTACTAAAACATCAGAAGATAATTTACCTTCCTTATTTTTATCTAAAGAATCAAAAATTGTATCAAATTGAGATTTCAATTCAGGAGATAAATCCCAGTCATTGCCAATTGCAGAGGGAGTACTAGTAGGAGTGGGAATGTTTGCAGTTGAAGTTACATTTGAAGAAACATTAATACTATCCCATAAAAATTTTGGTAATGTAGGAGAAGGTAAAGAGTTTATTGAAATTTTTTGTGATAAAACTAATTGTAACAAATGCATAGCCATAATAAATTCAGTTTTATTTAAATTACCAGATTGATCTAAATCTACTAAAAACCAAATTTTACCTAAAGTAACATTATCTAAATTAGCCTTTAAAAAGATTTCTTTTGCTTTTAAACCAGTGATTTCATTATTTCCATCTGCTGTTCTATAAAATAATTGAGAATATTTTGCAATATCATTATTTGATAATGGTGGAATATTTGAATCCATATTGCAAAAATAAACAAAAAAATTTCAAATTTATGTATGGATAAGTTTCTATCTATTAATATTTCAGATTGGTTAATAATGAAATATAAAATCAATATATATCTGACTTAATCGCTTACTCGCTCTCTAAATATTATTATTTTTTCAATTACAATTACAATTACAATTTATTACAAACAAATACAGTAAGATTCAAACGACTGCAAAAACGATTTCAATACCTCTCTCCCAAAAGAGCTGAGCTATATTATATTATTCAATTTTTCATTAATTTTTCATTAATTTTTCAATTTTCAAAATTAATAGTGTTAAAACGGTAATTGGCCCCTTTTCTAAGAATTTTGACAGAATATAAGAGATGTTACCCGGGTGTGTATAAAAGATAACTACATACGATGGTGCTGACATCTAAATGAACTGGTAAGCATATAAGCATATGAGCATATATGTACATGTATATGTATATGTATATGTATATGTATATATGCTCATATGCACCACCCAACACCTTCTCTTTATGTACACAAAAACATGGTTATTTTCACAAGAAAATAACCATTAGCCGCCCATCTCTCACCATGTCCCCACACACTGCGAACCAAACTCCATATAGAAACACAGTAATCATACATTATCTATTATGTACATATGTAGTGTACTGTGCTGTAAATAGTGTAACTTCATGCATGTTTGTTAGTCTATTAAACGCTATTCATTTTAACCACACTTACTACCAATTAGCAACATATCGGTTTAGTCTCTCATCTTGCTATAGAATAACCATCCATCTATTACTCAATTAATATTCGTTTTAACTACTAACTCTTTCTAAAGTGGGGAAATAGTCACTTATTATATATCGCCGTTTCTTTTTAATTGCTGACCGCTAATAGGCAGGCCTGGGCTCTTTGCTTTTTGAGAGGGCACACAATGGGGGTTCTAGCTATCTTTTGGAGTAAGAATTGGGCTGTTTTGGGGCTTTTTAATAGCGCGTTAGGTTGTAAATTAGGTTTTGTTAACTATGTGGTGTTACGTTGTATATGTATATATATATATATATATATATATATAAAGGTCCAATTTTATAGTATTAATTAGTTAGCTTAGTTCAGTTAATGAACAAAGCCGGAATATGTACCCAGTCAAATTATAATGTTTTGTGCCCAGATATTTCACTCAAGGATAAATTTTCAAAATCTTGGTAGATATTAATATCTAACTTTGAGCTGGAAAGAGAGCTGATACAGGCAATCGAAAAGGCTGTATGATCGTGTAATCTATTTCTATAGTCACCATAAATTCGTTTCAATTTAGAAAATGATATTTCTGCATTGACGGATGTCACAGAGAATGAGAATAAATAATCCATTATCACTGGTAAGTAAATATGATTTGAGACACTTGTGTATGGGCTTATTTTCAAAATGGGTCTTTATACTAGGGTATTTTTTTCCATTTCAAAACCCAACCAGCCCTGGTGTAAACCCTTTTCAATATTTTAACATTTTTAACTTACTAACAAACGGTGATATATCTGATTACCAATTGGCGCTGTTTGTTTCAAACAGCGCCTCTCTTGAACTCGCCTTGCCATCGCCGAAACAATTTTATTTTATCGTAATATATTTCTACCTAAAGAATCCCTCTCCTCCTCCTCCTCCTCCTAAGAAAATGTTAAAATTCTCATGCAATGCACTAAAACGGAAATTATAAATTTGCCCTTTTAGTACACAGTTGCACATATTCCAGAAGCCTGTTGGCTTTCTAATGAAAAATCATTTATCTTTATTTCTCTTAAATCTGCGCATGAAGTTGACAAATCATGTTCGAACAAGGAGCCTGACCGGTTCTTAAAACACGAAGTTTTTTTTTTCGAAAAAAAAAAAACATTTCACTAAATAAGTGCTAGAAGATAGTGGAGGGCAACAAAAATATTTTTCATTTCTACGTGTTTTTTTTTTTTTTCGTTTTTTTAATGAATTTGAAATTTGAACAGGAGGGACCAGAGATCAAACGCACGAGAAATATTTTTATTTTATTTATCTATTCGCTTTTTTCATTCCTATTCTCCAATTTTTTTCTCTTCTGTACTTTCTTACTGCTAATATACTTATTTGCTTACTCCAACAAAACAGCAACTATTTTTTTTAAGTAACAGCTAATAACCCTATTCCTCTCTCCGTTGATTACCTGTCAAAAATTGAACTTAAATAACTTATACACGTAAGTAAATATCTTTGTTCCCGTTTTTAATTGCAGTTTTACTTTCTCCCTCCTTTCCCTCCCTCCCACCCTCCTTCAATAACGGAAAAATTTTACACATCAGAAATTATCTGCTGCTGTTTTCTACTGGACCTCGAGATCTGGAACGTTGCATTTTCCGTTCTAACTTGTTAGTAATTGTTAGTAATTTAATTCGTTTTCGTTTTTATCTTTTTAAATTTCTTTTTCCAAAAAACATATTTGCTATATTCTATGGCAGATTCTATGTCATTTGCCAAGTTTACGCAATTTTACATTTCAATTTTACATTTCTAGAGCTCACTATAAGCGTTATAACCATTTACAGCTAATAACAATTATAATTATTACCACTTTCCTACCCAATTTTCTCTATATTACCACCATCTCCTCTCTTTGGGTTTGCAGGGTAACCCCGGCTCATATCGATAGTTTCTTTCCTCGGTTTTAATTTGTTAAATTTCTATTTTTTTTCCCTTTTAGCCTTAATTTAACTTTTTTTCACTTTCTTGCAGACTTTTCTCAGATATTCTTTTAAGGAATGTATATTTGGTATCGCTTTTTTTTTCTCTTCTATAAGTGTATCTTTTATTATTCCTCCTAAATTGCTGACCTGTTCTGTTTCTGTTTCTCTATTATACACTAATATATTATATCAATATGTTCTACAACTTATTATGGACAGATAGATATATACAGGTGTACATATTATTATTGCTTTACCATTTCATTATGATTCTCAGATAATTGAGTAGTAGTGGCATTATTTTAATGTAAACTAGAAAGAAAATATTTTCTTTCTATTTCTCTAATGCATTTCTCCTATTGATTAGTCAATTGATTCAAAGTTCTATTATATTTTTTTTTTTAATATTCTATATAAATATATCATCATCATCTCATCAATTAATTAAAGTTATATATATGTGTCGCCATTTTTTAAAACTAGTTCAATTGTAAATTAATTTCTTCTCTTGAACGATATAGTATACACTCAAACATCAATAATTGTATCAGACACAAATACATAAATACACATTCACATATATTCTAAATCATAATGTACAGAGTTCAAAATAATTGTAATTTTATTAATCAGGTTCATAATAAATTAGTTCATTGTACTACTTCAAGAAAGCAACAGAAAAAAGATTTGGATTTAAGAATCTTAGTAGGTCATGCAAATTTATTAGATAGATTAATGGATGATTACGAAAAGACAAGATATGACAGTGATAGTGATAATGAAAATGAAAACGTAAATGAAATTGGAAATACTGATGACCTTCAGTTGATTCAACAGAATAATTCAAATACTGTTGAAAATAATAATTTAACGGGGAATAATGCATATATTTATTTTTCTGCAAATAAAACAAAACCAATTCCAAACACTGTTCAAATTATTCCAAATAATGAAAATAATTCAAATTCAAGTTGTTTGTATTATCCAGCAATTCAACAACAATCATAATCATCAACATCTCGTTTTCTTCTTCACACTTTTTTTTTTCAGAAGCATTACATTTGTTTAGCATATTATTAACAGGGAAGGCATTAATATTCATTTAATCATCTGCATTTTTTTTTTTCGGTTCATTTTCAAATTACAATTCATCAGTATTCATTCGCATTAATCTTTTTATTAGAGGTATTTAAGAAATGGAAGTTTCATTATTATTTTTCTGACATATATTGCAACAGCATATGAAATTAATTTCGTATTTCTCTATATAGAAAAGTTAAACAGCATTCAAGTAATTAAGTTATATAACAATAAACGACTACATTACATTACAATTTTCAAGTTTTATATCATCTAAATATCGAAAAACCTTCTTCTCTATCAAAATACCACGAACTTAATTCAATTCCATCTAAATGATAACTCCAATTAGTAAATGACCTTTTTTTTTTTTAACAATCCAATTATTAAGATGGCCAATAAATCATCTAATTGCTTCTTATCTCACTAAACATCTTAACTTAAACACTACAACATAATCAACAATTTTTCCAGCTTGGCTTACTGTTTAATTTCTCGAAAGTGTTATTATTACGTAAAATTTAACCTCACATACTTCGGCATCTGCATTTTTGCTATATGTCCGACTTCATTTGAAGAAGGTTGCAAGAATTTTCCAACTTTATTAGTAACTTTAGATAAACTAAATGATTCGTTTGCATCCATTAGTCATTACGTTCGCAATATAATATATATATATATATATAATTGTTGTATTTTGATTTACTATTTTTTCTTTTGCATCCACTACTTCATAAAATTACACAGGGAGAGGAAAAAAAATCGTGAACGAAAATTGCCAATAACCTTCAAAATAAGAGCAATAAGTTCGTTTATTCTATTACAAATATGTTAGAAGATACATATTCAGATGATGAGAAAGTCTCATATATTAATAGAAATAAAAAACGCAACTCTTGTATGAGATTTGTTGGAAATACAATTACCTTTGTTCTTATTATAACAGTGCTATTAACAGCTTTCTACAAACCTATTAGCAGCATCATTAGTAAAAAATTAGAATTAGTTGCGGATTACAATTTTGTTGAAAGGGACACTTCTGGTTGTAGCACTTATAATAAAATTGATGGTCAACCAAGTGAGTTAGTGGCTAAAAATATTCTTGGAAATGAGGCCTTAAGAAACAATACTAGAGATAAATTAATTAATGCTATTCGTATCCCAACAGAAGTAACTGACTCTTATCCAGATCCAAAAGATGAACCAGGATTTAACGGTTGGTTAACATTTATTCAATTGCATAAACAATTAGAAAAAGATTTTCCATTAGTTTGGAAACGTTTAAATGTTGAAAAAATTAATACTTATTCTTTATTGTTAACTTGGGAAGGTTCAGATAAAACTTTGAAACCAAATTTATTATCTGGTCACCAGGACGTTGTTCCGGTTGATGAAAGTTCTGTTCATAGATGGGATCACCCACCATTTTCTGGTGATTTTGATCCAAATGGTGAATTTATTTGGGGTCGTGGTTCACTTGATGACAAAAGTATGTTAATTGGTATCTTACAATCTGTTGAGTATATTTTAGCTAATGAACCAGATTTTAAACCAAAGAGAACTTTATTATTAGCTTTTGGTGCAGACGAAGAAGCAGAAGGTAGATATGGTGCTAGCTACATAAACAAAATTTTATTAGAAAGATACGGTCAAAATGGTATTTATTCTATTGTTGATGAAGGTGGTAATGGCTTGGCTAATTTAGGAGGTGTATGGGTAGCTTCACCAAGTACAGGTGAAAAAGGTATGTTGAATTTAGAGGTCAAAATTGATACACCAGGTGGACATTCTTCTATTCCACCTGATCATACTTCTATTGGTTTAGCAGCTGAACTTATAAATGCTATTGAAAATGAAAAATTTCCGCAATTATTCACACATGAAAATCCAATAACAGAATATTTCCAATGTATTGTTGACAATTCAAAAAAATTACCAACTTCTATTAAGAGAGATTTTGCAAATGCTTTCACTGATGAGTTAGCAAGACAGCGTGTTTTGAATTTCTTATTTCAAATTGGTGGTAAAGCAACTGAATATTTATTCCGTACATCGCAAGCTGTTGATATCGTTGGAGGTGGTGTTAAAGCAAATGCTTTACCTGAATCTGCCAATTTTATCTTTAATGGTAGAATTGCAGTTGAATCTTCTGTTCAAGAAACAATTGATAAAATTGCCAGACAAGCATTAGAAACTGCTAAGAAACATGGTTTAGGTTTAACCGTTATGGGAAAAGAAATCTTGCCAGCTACTGATGTAGGTAATATGGCTTTAAGACCAATGAACACATTAGAACCTGCTCCAGTTTCTCCAAAGAATGAAGTTTGGGAAGAATTTGCAGGTACTATCAAAGGTTACTTTGAAAATGTTATTTTCCCAATTAGATTCGGTGAAGAAGGTAAAAATACTGATTTATTAGTTGCTCCATCTATTATGACAGCAAACACTGATTCAGCAAATTATTGGAATTTAACTAAGAATATTTACCGTTTCCAACCGGGTTTTGTTGATATGGAATTAATTTCATGTATTCACTCAATTAATGAACACATTGATTTGGATTCACTGATGTACATTGTTGGTTTCTTCTATGAATACATTCATGTTTTAAACAAATAGAATAATCTCTAAATGACAAAATATTTTTTTTTACAAACATAATATGATGATGTGACCAAAAAGAGATATATGAGAGTACTGAGCTGAAAAAATTTTAAATACGTATAAATATATACGTCTGTAATCTTAAATATATATATATATTCTAATAACTTAATGATGATACTTATGAACTAAGTATGAGAATTACATAACGTATCTCAACTACACTATATACATATATAGAGATGTGTTACCATTTAATAGTGGTATATATGTCGCTTTATACGGCATATCAATCCAAAGGGTGGCAAAATGAAATTTAAATAAGATTTAAAATAATGTGATAAAGATTAAGTTATTAGATAGCAGAATTGCTTACTTTAGAATTGAAATAGTTCTAAAAGTGTGTATCGGAATATCATTCTGTTACTCAACTAGAGGAATAATAAAGTATAATTGAGATGAGTACTATTGCATCAGAGTATTCAAATGAAGTCAACAATGCCCCAATTGAACATCAATTCAACCCATATGGTGATAATGGTGGTACAATTTTAGGTATTGCCGGTGAAGATTTTGCAGTTTTGGCTGGTGATACCAGACATACAACAGATTATTCTATTAATTCCCGTTATGAACCAAAAGTCTTTGATTGTGGAGATGATATAGTTATTTCAGCTAATGGTTTTGCTGCGGATGGTGAAGCTTTAGTAAAAAGATTCAAAAACAGTATTAAATGGTATCATTTTGATCATAATGATAAGAAACTATCAATGAGTGCAGCTGCAAGAAACATACAACATTTATTATATGGTAAAAGATTTTTCCCATATTATGTCCATACAATTATTGCAGGTTTAGATGAAGAAGGTAAAGGTGCTGTATATTCGTTTGACCCAGTTGGATCATATGAAAGAGAACAATGTAGAGCAGGTGGTGCAGCAGCATCATTAATTATGCCATTTTTAGATAATCAAGTTAATTTCAAGAATCAATATGAGCCAGAATCAAACGGTACTGTCAAAAGAGAGTTAAAGTATTTATCCATTGATGAAGTTATAAAATTAGTTAGGGATGCTTTCACATCTGCTACAGAAAGACATATTCATGTTGGTGATGGTTTAGAAATTTTAATTGTTACAAAAGATGGTGTAAGGAAAGAATTTCATGAATTGAAAAGAGATTAGTTGTATGCTAAAAAAAAAAACCAATACAATTTTTTTAAAGTTCATCCTATATATATCTATATATCTAAAAGCATAATATCATCTTAAATAAAAAAATAGAAATAATAAAACATAAATATTTACAAGTAACGAGTTTTTAAATAAATTTTTAGGAAAATACTTCAATTATTACAATATTTTCCTCAAATTAACAAAGCTGATAGTATAAGAAAGTATATAAGCAGGTTAATTATAAAATCCATGTTTAGCATTATTATATCAATGAAAGTTGATAAAGTTTGTATTAAATATTTGTCTCTTTTTCAATTTTTTAACTAATATAATAGTATATATATGTATAGATAAATATCAAAATTTATGTATTTACTAATTTATTTTTATTTTTTTATAATAAATTGCTTAATTTGGTAATTTTAAATTACCAGTCTTAATAACTTTTTTATAGTAAATATAAAAGAAATCAGAATAAAGTAAAGTTTGAATTATACCAGTCAAAATTGCGATCTTATCATATTTACCTTCAGTAGCATATCTCCAAATCCAATTTGGAATATATAAAGCTCTGTATAAACCCAATGCAAAAATATAATGAATTGTTAAACTCTTAGATTTACCACTTTTAGATAACATGAATAATTGTGGTAAAATAGCGACACTTTCTAACCAAACAGAGAAACTCCATGAAATTTCAATTAAGGTAAATTTATGGTTAATGAAGAATGCAATTAAAAAACTTGGTAATAATAAGTACTCTAATCTAAAAGAATCAGCCATAATCATTTCTTTGTATGCAATTGGTTGAGTAATTTTTGAACGTTGTAATAATACGATGATGTAGATTGATGAACTAATGAAAAAAAACTTCATTAAAGTATTATAAAATGAAACGTAATGGAAAGTTAAAAGATCCAAATAACGTGTTAAAAATACTAACACATACAAAGTTTGTGTTTTGAATGAAATACCTTCAATACTACCAGTGCTTCTAATATTGTGAAGCAAAACTAAAATACTGGATAAATGCGAAAGATCACCTAAAATTCTAAACGGATTCATTCTTACTATTTGTTTCTTCTCCTACTACTTCTTATCTATCTCAAAAGTCTCCTCTCAAGCAAATTGAAGTAACCACTGGATATTTATAGTCTCGATTCCTAAATACAAACCCAACAAAGAAATGCAATATCCAAATCTTTGATATCTGTATTTATTTATTTTCATTCAATAAATCGAATAGTTCTAGTTCTAACTCCAGTTGCTAAGGTAGTCAAATTTTTCAAACTTGTGTTTTCATTGAAAACGAAAAAACGTGAAAATGTATTGCTGGCTGAGGAGGGTAACGTAGGGCGATGAGTATATAAATAGTTGGCAATATAGCAATTGGCTATGAAGAGTTTCGTAAAACAGTTCAGTTGGTGGATTTAAAGTTACAATTCAAAGGCTCGAATCGAATGGTGTCTTTGTAATGGATTCTTAGGGTACCTTGACTGGAAAGAGAGGTGGGTGAAGACAGTCAGTGACAGGAATGGAAAAAAAAAAGGATGAGGTGGAAATGAGGTTGACATTATTTCTCAGTTATTTAATTGTATCTCTTGATTATATTCTTAAATCAACACAACAGCTGTTGTGACTATGTTATTTTTAACAGCACTTTCTATATCAGCTGGTGTCGTGAATAAATCTGATGATCATGGCAATAAGTAGAAAGAAATGGCTCTTGTTAAATATAAAATGAGACCATTTTAATAATATTTTGAAAGCTTTCAGTAAATTATATTGCTGGTAAAAAGTATAGGTGCAAACATTATATAATTTATAAATAAAGTATGTAGAATATATTATAAGAATCACCTTAAGAAGATGAATCAGCAAGTAAATAACCAAATGCAACAGTTCTTTCTTTCTTATTGCAATAATCACTTGAATTTGTTGGGGACTTGGCTTTGACTTCGATAACATTTGTTTCAAGAGGTAAAATGGGAAATTGAATTAAGGGTTTTAACTTCTTAATGTTTACTCATTTGTTTTAAAATAAGGGACGTTGAGGTCGATTTGTTTCTTACTTAAGACGTGAAAACCGTAAACCATTAACTAAACACAAAATTTACAAAATTTATATATATTTATTCTAATACGTGCTTTACTATAAATATAGAGAACTACTACACATTTATATCGAACCATGTACACATATTATTTTCTATTATTACAAAAAGTTCAATAGCAAAATAAATTGGAATATTCATAATGGTTAAAGCTATAGCATATTTAACTGGCATTGCAAACATTTCTGGCATCGTTCACTTCGAGCAAGATCATGAAAATGAACCCATTAGAATTTCTTGGTTCATTAAAGGTAATTCTCCAAATGCATTGCGTGGATTTCATATTCATGAATCAGGGAATTTAAGTGGAGGTTGTGATAGTGCAGGTGGTCACTACAACCCATTTAAAAAAAATCATGGTGGTTTGGATTCAACTATCAGACACGTTGGTGATATGGGTAACGTAAAGACTAATGAACATGGTATAGCAAAAGGTCATATTTTTGATTCAGAAATTAAATTATATGGTAATTATTCTGTCATCGGAAGATCTGTAGTTATTCATTCAGGAACAGATGATTTGGGTTTAGGAGGGAATCCTCAATCGTTAATCAATGGTAACTCAGGCCCAAGACCTGCCTGTGGTGCAATTAGTCTAATTGAATGATTATATATAATGTAATAACAAATATATATATATTAATTATTTTATTTTATATAAAGACGAATATATATATATATATATATATATTCAATTTCAATGAGCTACATGATAATGAAAATAAAAATATGACGATGATTTAAGTATACAACACTAATGATAATGGAAAATGGAATATTTTAAAGAAATTAAAAATCAGACTTACCATCTAAATTAGTAAATTCAAAACCACCTTCAATCAATTTAGGTAAAACACCAGCTGATGCAGCGACAAAACCTAAGAAAGGTTTGGATGGATCTAATACTTTAGAAGTATATTCTGGATGGTATTGAGTTGCAACATAGAATGGATGGTTTTTCAATTCAAAGATTTCACAACGTTCATTAGTTTCATCTCTACCAACAAACATTAAACCATTTTCTTCTAATTGTCCAATCAACTTTGGATTAATTTCATAACGATGACGATGTCTTTCTTCAACGGATTCTTTATTACCATAGACTTTTTTAATTTGACTCCATTCAGTTTCGCTTTGGAAATATGTTGGTCTTAAACCTAATCTCATTGTACCACCCATGTTTTCTTTATCAATTTCTGGCATGTATACGACAACATGAGTAGATGGATCAGAATCTGGGAAAAATTCGGCTGATTGACCATCTTTTAATCCAACAACATTACGCATGAATTCAATTGTGGCAATTTGTAAACCTAAACAAACACCTAAGTATGGGACCTTGTTTTCACGAGCCCATTTAGCAGCCAAAATCATACCTTCAGTACCTCTGTAACCGAAACCACCTGGAACTAAAATACCATCAGCAGTACTGACTTTATTCCATGCTTCGTGGAATTTTTCTTTGCTAGTTTCTTGTGTTTCTGGTTCGATATCGGAGGCTTCAACCCATAAAATTTCTAACTTGTTACGACACTTCATAGATGAATGTTCTAAAGCTTTAATAACAGATAAGTAAGAATCCTTTAAATGTGTATATTTACCAACTAAGGCAATTTTGACAGTTTCTAAAGATTCATCAAAGTTACCTGTCATAACCTTCCATTTGGATAATAGTTCATTACCTCTTTGTGTGTCTTCGTTGTTTAAAATGATATCACTTAATTGTAATCTTTTCTTCAAGAATCCAAGCATATCTTGTTCCAATAATAATAATGGAACATGGTATGTAGAGTTAACATCATGAACGTTAACAACTTGGTCAGCGCCAACATGACAGAACATGGCAATTTTTTCAATTGTAAGTTTGTCTAATTTTTCAGAACATCTAACCGCAATCATATCTGGTGTTAAACCTAATGACCTTAAATCTTTAATAGCTGCTTGTGTTGGCTTTGTCTTCTGTTCACCATGAATAACTGGAACCAAAGAGACATGGATTAATGCAAAATTTTCTTTACCAACTTTAAATTGGAATTGTCTTAAAGCTTCAACGAATGGCGCACTTTCAATATCACCAACAGTACCACCTAATTCAATAATACAAATATCTGGTTCCATACCAGTGTCATCAACAGGGATACGAGAGACACGTTCAATCCATTCTTGAATAGCATTAGTTAAATGTGGAACAATTTGAACAGTTTTACCTAAATAATCACCCCTTCTTTCCTTTTGAATGACATGAGAGTAAATTTTACCTGTAGTAATATTATGATCTTTAGTTAAAGTTACGTTTAAATAACGTTCGTAATTACCTAAATCTAAATCAGTTTCCCCACCATCATCTAAAACAAAACATTCACCGTGTTCTAATGGAGACATAGTACCAGCATCAATATTCATATATGGATCAATCTTAATTGATGTAACTTTGTAACCCAAAGCTTTAAATAACATACCAGTTGAAGATGCTAAAACACCCTTACCAATACCAGAGATAACACCTCCAGAAACTACAACGTATTTCATTTTTGTTATATATTTGAGTTTATCTACTTCTACACTTAAACTACTCTGGTTTTTTAGAAGTTCAAATGAAGTATCCAACAAACCACAAATGTGATTTAAATATACTATTCTTTATATCAAAATGGGAAACACCTTGTAATGAAATGAGATGAGATGAGCTCAATCTAAAATTTTTCATGAAATTTTTCATGGTATTTTTCTTAGTGGCTCTCATCATTAAAAATTGCGTGGCGCTAGGAAAAATATAGTCGATACACTATAAAGAGGGCAATTATTCAGAGATTATAACCACCATGAACCTTTAAAACAGTCAGTAATTGTTCAATTGTCTCATTTTCATTAATCAATTCGGTATTTGAATAGCTAGATGTATTAGCGATATCAACATTGCCATCATCTATCGATTCCAGCTTTTTAGTCAGTTTTTTAAAATCATTTATAAGGTTGAAATATTTTTGGCGTTCATTTTGTAAAGAATCATACGCACTTGATTCTTCTTTTATTACTTCATTTAATTGACTATCTAAATTGTAATTCTGTTCCATTAGTTTTTTTAACCTAATTTTCAATAAATTTTCTGTTGTTGTAAAGTTATCTTTATCTTCACCCTTATCATCAGTTTCTGATTCTGATTTTTGTAAAGTGTTTAAGATGGCGACACTTTTTTCAAGACTTAATTGTAATTGTCTTCTATTTTCTAACTGTTCTTCAAGTTCACTATCCAAATCAGAATTATAATTGTTTTTTAATAAATATAGTCGGTCCAATGCTTCTAATAGATCTCGATGGACCTCCACATGTTGCTTTTCTAATATTTCAATTTGATCCATTTTACTCTTAATAATGGAGAGAAGAATCAAGAAATTGGTAAATAAATTATCCTATACCTAACTAACTATATACCTTTCACAGTCTATTAATTGATTAAATTTGACAATGATCTTTGCCTCCTTTGGCCTCTTTGTAAAGCAAGTTTTGCATTAAAAATACTTAATCAATCAATTTCGGATACATTTTTATTCATAAATTTAATATTTAAAATTAAGAAAAAAATATTGAGTTACATCTTAAAAGACACTTTATAATAAAGAGCCGCCATCATAGATATCATCATATAGACCTCGTCATCTAATCGAACTTAATACTTGCATATAATACCACTTCGAAATATTACAATGGCTTCCTTACCTCCAGTTTACTCATTTCCTCCAATGTACACTCGTCAACCTAATTCATTGATAAGGAGGCAGCAGATTAACACATGGACTGATATAATTTTACAGCATTGTAAAGATAGTAAGAGTTGGTCGATAAGTAGTGATGGCAAATTAACAAAAGATACGAGTGAAAGTTTATTCAAAAATAATGAAATTCAAAGAAGTGTACCACAGATTTTTATAGATGAAATTTGGAAGCAAATGTGTTCTGAAGGTAAAGCATTGAAATCTGTAAACGGGAAAGATTCATCAACTTATTATATACTTTGGAAAAATTTAGATTTATGGTCATCTTTAATATTACAATGGTTTGAAACATCTGTTAAATTGAATCAGGTTGTGACACTATATGAACTAAGTGAAGGTGATGAAACAATTGGCTGGGAATTTCATGGTATGCCTGAAGAATTACTAGTTCAATGTATCAAGCCATTATGCGAGAGAAATAGAGCTACAATTCTTAAAGATGAATCTGATAAACCTGTTGGTTTAAAGGTTATATAAATAGCATACTTTCGCATTTTTTCTCATTATTAAATAGTTGTAAATATATTTTAATTATTTAAAACCATATATTAATCATTGAGACACTATACATTTTTCATTATGAAGTGCCTATTTTTCATTTTAAATTTGAATTATATATATATTTTCTTTTTAATGTTATTATATACAGGAGATGTTCATATATACATATATATATATTTGTGCTAAATATATTCAGATGAGGAATTTATTTCTGTTGATTTTTCTTAATCACCCTATTTATGTGGATCAGTGTATAATCTGTTATTAATTACAGACCAATTCAAATTATCAAGGACATTTTCAACGTATTTTGATCTGCCTTTAACACCATAATCATTTAAATAAGCGTAATCGTTTAAATTAACACAAATTAATGGCATTGTCCAATCTTCAACTTTTTCTTTAACTTTATTATATACTTCATTTGATCTCACTATTTTTCTAATTTCAACTAACTGAGAGAATTCTTCTAAGGATATTGCGCTATTTAAATCAAATAATTGATTTCTTGGGAAATAGTATGGTGTACCATTATTTTGTATAGTTAAAAGATGCAATTCTTTATGAGAATTTTCAACTAAAAATAGCCAACCTTGACCTAATACATCAGTTTCAGAACGTTTAATCAATTCTTTTTTCAATTCATCCCAAGTACAATTAAATGAATTTTCAATTTTAGTTAAAAATAATCTAGAAGGTTGTGCATCAATAGCTTTGTCAACTGATTTCAAAGAATTAACAGGTAAAATATTTTCAATAAATAAATGATTATTATGAATAGATGAAGCTGCGTTAAAAATATTCGATTGAAATGGTCGCTTAGCTGTATTTAATAAAATATGGAATGGCAAATATGATTCTAATTCTGTACCACTAGTTAGCATAGATAATTTTTCACATTGCATAGTTTGTTGTTTATTCCAAGCAATGTCAAACCCTTTAGCACTCAATATATTTGGAATACCTTGTTTATTCAATTCTGATAAATTTGGCAATTTTGGAACTGTATGAATTCCCCTTCTTGTAATTGAAATTGAACGAAACATGTTTAAAGTTTGAAATAAATGGCACAACTCTCAGATGATGCTAGCCACACACTCCTAACCGACAAATACCAGCAATAGCAACTGTAAATGTGTTGTGTATTTTTTTTCAACTGCACTTTCTTCCAATTTTATATATTTCAATTTGATAAATTTCAAAGTTTGACTATAACCGCTTTTTTCAATGTGAAAATAATTAGAACTGCTTAAACTTATGAAGAAATGTAGTATATATATATATATATATATATATACATACTGCTATTTATTGAGCTATCTATCCATGAGGAAATAATGGAATCATGTGCGTACACTTGCAGTCGGTATGAGTGACTTGTTACATGATTGTGTGTGTAACCTGGAATATGAATTCATTTTGAAATTAATTAACAATTAAAATTAAGGATATGAAGAAAAATGTGAATCTAATTCCATGAAGGTACTAGACCTAACAATGAGAAACTCATCTTATCCTTTTCTTCTGCATGGTCTAAATACCATTGAAACCTTTCTGCAATAATCTTATTACCCAAAATATTACCTTCGTTATCACCGTTGGTCCCTTCATTGCTGGACGGTGAGATCGAACCTAAGCAATGAGAACCACCTGGCCTTCTACCGTCTAATTCATAAATTTTACCATCTTTAGCAATAAATGTTACAAAATGTAAATTAACATCTTCGTCTGATGGAGGAGCTTCTGTATTACCTTCTTCAAAATGTTTTGAATATTTTTCACTTATTGAAGTAACAAAATCATCTGTAATATCATCTTTGTATTCATTACCAGTTTGCAAGTTATGGCTATCTAAAAACAGTAACAATTCAGAATCTTTTCTTAACAAGTCTTTATTATTACTCAATGAATGTAGCAATGCATACAACCCACATGCATTTTTAATAGTCTGCTTAAACCAAATTGGGTTCTCAGGGGTTTTATCATTATCATTATCAGCAGCAGCACTTTCACCAACACTTGAGCTCTTTAAATCTTCAAAATACTTATTCAATGGAAATAATAAAATAATTGCTCTCACTGGTTTTGGTGTAAATGCAATTAAATCTGGGTCTGTGATTGAAAATATATCTGTGAACCCAAATGATTCATTCAATCCCAATCCTTTTGCAAAATCACTAAAAACTTCTGGGTTCGACTCTAATGGAATAACTGTTCTTTCCGTCATTTCTTGATTTATTAATTTGTGTATCAGAGAATTGTGTATTTCCCTATTGTTTAAGACATTAATCATTATAAATTTATCAAGTTTTAAGAAGCGGTGCTTCTTAAAACTATTTCGGTTTCATTAAATTATCAATTGCCATTAAAGAATCATATATTTGTTAATATTTATACATAGTAAATAGATATAAACTTATGTAAATATGCGTTTTTGAGATAATTTTGATCATATATAAGATTTATTAGTGGTTGTATTTGTCATTTGTTTATATATTTTCTTGAATATTTATTTGGTTGTTTTACATCAAAGGTGGTGAAACATCGAGAACCAGTCTTCCTGTTTGCCAGACTTTTGATAGAACTTCTTGATATATTACCTCAGAAGAAAGCTCAATTAAATACCAACCATCTATTTTTGCAGTTATTATTAATTTATTATTTTTAATTTTAGTTTTAATTTTTTCACATATTATTTCATTTAATTTGTGTATATTATTTATCTCTTCATTATTTGTTTTAATTGCATAACAATCATTATTAAAATGAATTTTTATCTTAATTGGTTGTAATTTTATTGTATCTGTTGAACCATCAATTAGCCAATTGCATAAGTAATCTTTTAGAATAATCGAATTTGAGTTATTTATAACTGTTATTAACTTATTCAAATATTCATTAATTTCTTTAACTCTTTCATTTGTTCCTAATACAAAATCATTATTCTCATTATTGTTTGTATATGACAGTGGTTGTGGTAAATTCGGTATTTCTATATTATTATAGTATTCTTCACTGAACTTTACTGTTAAAATTTTTGAATGTAATTTGTAGAATTGATTATAATAACGTTCAATAGTAATATTTTGATTTTCTAAATAATTTATTTGAATGAAATATTTTAGCCTATTCTCATTAACACTAATTGATAAAAGGTAGCATGAAGTTATTGAGCTTAGATCTTTTGAAGAGCGTGGAGAACAATTTGGACTAGTTGAAAGTGAATTCGATCTTGAACTTGAAGCAATAGAGAAAGATCTTGAAGTAATTGTAGAAGGTGAAGTAGGTGGAGTTAATTCCATTAAAGAATTATTTTTATTTTTATTTGAAGGTAGTGGCACCATTTTATTAATTATTTCATCTTCCTCTAAATAAGAAATTGGAATCAATCCTTGTCCAATTTGATTAACAAATTTCACATAATACATATTATTATTTTCAATTGAAAGAATCTGAACAATAGATCCTTTCAATGCATGTATCTGTTGATATTGGTTTTTATTTGGAACATTCATTGCCACATTGGATGGAATGTAATCATTGATAACTTTAAAGAATTTCATTGAAGTTATACTATTTTTCCTTAAATTTGAATTAGCTGACTTGTGATTATTTATACTATTAATGTTGTAGTTTACATCTGATAATTGTTCATTAATGGAAAGACATAGATCATCAGTTTTAAATGGTTTTGATATTGTTCTTTTCAAATCAGTATTAACTGGTGATGAATGTAAGATTTTATTATGATGAAACACTGATACCATGTTTTCATTAAATTATTCTATATCAGCAATACAATGTTTACTTATTTGTTATTTCAATACAACGTTTGAATGGTTGTGTTGTTAAATAATACTAAGATATAATTGACCAACTGAAGCTTGCTTAAAAAATTGGAAATTACGTAGTATATGAATATGAATATATATACATATATATACAGAACAACAATTGATATCAGAATAAAAAACGGTAAAAAGAATTATGTAATTTATTGTATTCTTCAATATTATTATCACTGAAAATTTCCTAATAAAGAAACCTCAATATAAAGAAGTAACTGATAAAATCTCACAAAAGAAAAACATTGCGTACAGAAAATAATTAATTATACAAGTGAAAACAAAAATAAAATAGTGACAACCCCACACGAACAAGCCAAGATTCCAAAGTTTAGAAATGTTTATTTTTTATTCTGATAGTTTTACTATTGAAGAGCAGGTAGAAAAAGTGATAAACCATTTGAAAAATATATAACCTGTTAAACCGAATGCAGGAGTGTGTAATTGTTGAATTATTTTCTTTAAGTCATTAAATTCTTCAGGAAAGTAAACTAGTGTGTAAATGTTCAAGTGATTAGATTAATGTTGAATACCTTAGGGGGTAGCTTAAGAACCAAGCCAAGCATTATACAAACTACGTGAAGTCTTTAAGATTATATAATTAATCATAGAGTAAAAGGTATATATTTCGTTGTTTAACCACTGTTAATAACTTCAATATTGATATCTTTCCCTATTGAGTATTTTCGAGCAAATACTAAATAAAATAAACACAATGAGGTATAATCAAGCAGTAAAACAATAGTAAACAAAAATAAAACTTAGTTAATTCTTCAAATTCAAGTTAATTATAGCTACAGGTGCAATAAGCACAAGGTATTGCCAATAATACGAGACAGCCTTGCAAATATACTCACCAAAGCATTAGCTAATTCCTCTATTTGGTTATACGTTACTATTTCGTAGTTACGCAACGGTGTTTAGTGATTACCTATTCTGGCGAACCACGACTCTTCGGAATAGGTAATCACCTGAGATCATTTTTATTTTTGGAAAAATATTATTAGATATTTCCCGATCTGTACACTCCTCTGAGCTTAATTTCCCTTTA
Source organism: Vanderwaltozyma verrucispora (assembly GCA_030565105.1). Lineage (NCBI taxonomy): Eukaryota > Fungi > Ascomycota > Saccharomycetes > Saccharomycetales > Saccharomycetaceae > Vanderwaltozyma > Vanderwaltozyma verrucispora. Next base: position 45,260 of record JAJMAX010000045.1, read on the forward strand.
CGGAAATTCTCGAATCGCATTTTTTCACGGCGGGCCTGATTTGTAAAAAAAAAAACCTAATAGGGCTAGTTCAAATGTAAGGGTTTATTGCGGTTCTTTTGCTTCACGTGCTATAAATTGTTTCAGATTTCTCAACATATATATAGGTCATGTGACGGGTAATTTTTATAAAGGTATCAGTTTAAAAGAGCATTGGATATTATAAAACTTAGTCGGTATTATCTAAATGCTCATTACTGCAGGTGAAAATGAATACATGTACTTCATAAATTACATTCAGTCGTTATTTGAAAATGTTAATACTTCTTTTTTTTTTAATGATGTTATTTTATTAGATGTAAGTACATATAAAAGATTAAATGAAAAATGTTTATATAATATTGATATTTATATATGTTATTGAAACTGTTTAAGCTTCAACCATGTCTCTTAATCTTCTGATAGTAGATCTAACAGTAGCGGCAGCAGCAGTGGAAACAGTGTAAGCACCACCAGCGACAGTCTTCTTACAAGAAGAACAGGTCCAGATACCAGCAGCACCTCTCTTAACGGTCTTCTTACCACAGAAAGAACAGTCGTATCTGGCGTGTTGTTGGACTTCCAACTTCTTAACTTGTCTTCTTAAAGAAGAACCGTAACGAACACCGTACTTACCGGTAATACCAACTTTCTTAGTTCTCTTAGCCCTGAATTAAAAATTAATTTATATTAGAAATAAATTAACAATAATGTTAGTAAAAAAAATTCAATCATGAATTAAAAAGATGAAATAAAATCTAAGTTATTATCAAATTGATATTCTAAACTTTCAAACATGTATATATTTAAATGCAAAAAACCTATAATACATCATAAACATTTCACAACGAAAGTGAAAGTTCACATACCACTTCTTTCAATGAGTAAGTTTTACCGTTTAAAACATACCATACCATTTATCAATAGTTTTAAGTATGGATTATCTCAAAGTTAATAGAAGTGAATAAAGCACATCCATATATATAAGATAATTTTATATTTCCCCTTGATATATAGTAATGAAAGTATGTTCAACAATCAATAAACATTACTTGGTAATATTAATCCATTAGTTGCAGATGTAGAATAAATAATAAACGATTAAAGTTCTTGAAATTTTTTTCTTCAATATAATTTGCATTAATTTAAATATAACATGTTTCAATTTGAATAACAAATTGCTCTCTCATCATTAATATAAACAATTATGCATACATTTTTGTTTTGTGTTGCTTGTATGTTGCTATACCAAAGTTTAAGATACTCTAAATAATAAAATTTATATGCATGTATATATATATTATAATATTTCTAACAAAATTAAATAAGTTAAATTAAAACTATCATTGATTGGAATAGAATATATTATGAGTTTCACAATTATTGAATAAAACCAATAACTAAACAAACTGTATCAATGAAAAAATTTCAATATCAATCACTAATTAAATTTTGAATTACACTGAGTTGTTTCAAAATTGCTGCCTAGTTCTTTCCCTTAGAAAGCCACTGCACTACATACATCTTGGTAAAATCGGAATGAGTTAGTGAGACAAATTTCTACCGATGGAGCACAATCTCTCACTGGAACAGTCAACCAAACTGGTCTTCCGCTAAACAGCAGTTAGCTGCCAGAGCGAAAGACAAACTTCTGTAATAAAATTAGAATTAATGCCTTAAGCAATGAAGCGAGCGTTGAAAGAATAAGCGGAAAGGGAAGCGAAGGTGCGGAATGAGCAGAAATATAAATATATATTTTAGAATAAATTGAAATTTCTTAAATTTTTTAAAAAAAAGTGATAATAATGTTCGGATGTAGTAAAAGCAATTGGTGTTCGGGTGGAGGATTACTTATAGTCATATAATATGTGGCGAACTGATAGGCAACTAGTGACAGGCAATGCGAGTTGAGTTTAGTAGACAAATATGTGTCGTGAATTGGTTTATTAAATAATTGATTTAAATCAATTATGTGCAAATGAACGTTAATCATGAATATAAAACAGTAGTCTATTTATTCTTTTTTTTTGGAATTAATATGATTAATAGCTTTGGCAGGTGTAATCATCTTTATAAATACGCTTATCATTCTCTTTTTTTCAATCAAAGCTTACAAACTTAATGAATAGATTAATATAGTTATTGTAAATACTGTAAACTTGTTGATATATATATATATATATATAAATGTCTGATTGATATTACTTGCCATTAATTGTATTTTAGTTGTATTAGAATGCGTATACAGTATCATCACATCATACGATTTTGATATTTCAAAAGGGAAAAGGTTAATGTGATAATTTTGAAATGAAATATATTAAAAGAGTGAGGCAAATGTATTATTTTTTAAGGTTTATAACAAGCTGTTTACTGCTCTTATACGTAGTTGATCTACTCAAAAAAACTGCACATACATATTTTATCAAACCTTAAAATGAATTCAAGTGATGATGATGATGACAAATTTTTATATGGTTCTGAAGATGAATCACAACAAAATAAGAAGAGAGAGTTACAAAATAGTAAATCAGATGAGCAATCAACCAATAAAAAACCTAAAACAGTGGGTGAAGACATACCAAAAAATAAAGTTGATGATATTGGAGATTTAAGTGGTGCATCGGGCTCAGACTCAGATTCAGAATATTCAGATTCAGATAGTGATTCAGATGTTGAATTTATCATTAGTACAGGTACAGATGATACTTCAAAATTAGATTCTTCGGTAGCTGCTCAACAAGCTGGTACAATTACCGTGGCAACTGAAGCTACTGACACAACAACTACAGATTCCGTTTTATCAGGAAGCACAGCTACTGCTGATAGCAAATTAGCCAAAGGAGATATAGGAGCTGCCGGTGAAGGCTCACTTACGACTAATACCATTGATATTAATGCAGAAGGTTTATATGAAGGGGAGCTAATATCTAGTCTAGATCCTGAGGTCTTAAAGGAAAAACCTTGGAGACAACCTGGTGCCAATCTAAGCGATTATTTCAATTATGGATTTAACGAGTTTTCATGGATGGAATATTTAAATAAACAGGAGAAACTAAGGCAAGAGTACAACCCACACAAAATTTTAATGGGGTTGATGACATTACAACAGCAAGGTAAATTAAATGCTCCTCAGCAAACAGATGCAAATAAAAATACAACAAATATTCCATTAAATAGTAATTCAATGGATTCCAATAAAAACATGAATATGAACATGAATATGAATATGAATCCCGGTAATCAATTAAATCAGCCAAATATGGGTGGTAAACCACCGATGCCTCCTCCTGGATTTCCTATGTTTGGTGGATTTACACCTTTCCCAATGCCTCATATGATGCCTCAAATGCCACAATCTCAATTCCCCCCTGCTCAGCAACAGCAACAGCAACAACAACAACAACAGCAACAGAAATAGTTACATTATATATATAAGTATAAACTGCATTGTATTTTTAGTTTCATATATTTAGCATAATGGCAAGTTTTCGGGATATTAATTTTACACTTTTTAGACAATGGATATTAAACTATTAACATTATATATTTGAATAATAGTAACATTTTGTATTTTGCTATAACCCCTGTTTAAACTAAACAAAATTTAGGTGATAGTTTAGCAGAACAGTATTTAGGTAACTTAAGAAAATTCTTCTTCTTATTCAGACTATCTTGGAAGCTAATTGTTGACTGGCAAGCCCAATCATTTTTTTATGCTAAAAGAATCTCTGAATTCTCATTATCCTCACAATTGACCAATATATTCTTGATATTAAGATTCGTATGTCCAATTTCACTTTTTTCAAAAATTTTCAAATCCCTGTCATCAAATTCTGCTTCTTTCTGAATAAACATTCTTTGAATTTTATAGGTTGTTTTACTTATTAAAAATTTATTATTTGACGACATTTTTTCTAACACTTCAATAGCTTTATGTTGCCTTCTTTTGTATCTACATACAAGAGTAGTTCTCAATCTGTCAATATTATTTTCGCTCGGAATTGAAACATATATTGGTTACTATTGAATTGAGACTCTTTAGATTTTACTGTTGATCTTGAAGATGTTGTAGAATTTGTATCATTAGAAATCGAGAATTGCTACTAATAGCAGGTGCTAATTTTTTATCATTATAAGTTTTGTAAAACATTTGAATAATGTATTCGAGAGGTGCAAGTATTAGATAATTCCTCAAAATATTTTCTATTTTTTTTACTATGTCATTATCATATTCTTCTGCAATTCCAGATAAACAGTAAAATAAGGTATCAAAACTTGGAAATGGTAAAATATCATGATCAGATAACTTATCAATTAATTTATTTTTTTCAATTTAAGGACTATTTTCAAGTATGAAGACATCATTAATTTTTTTAATTTCCCTATTTTGTGTTTGAATCCCTTCATTTACAACCATATTTATACATTTGAGCTCTTTGTCTCAATTGTATTTACAAGATCTATATTATTAACTGTACATACATGATCTTCAAGTGATGTTTTTGAAGCTATTATAATACTATCCAATTTAGAATTAGGATAGTTCCTCAGATTACTAACGAAACTGCTTTCAATTTCTGAATCATATCTTTTCCAACAAAAAATTTACACCCAACCTTATCTTATACGAAATATGTAAATTATAGACACTAGCTGCATATATTACATGTATTATACATATAATATTGACAAAGACTATAAGAATTGAATATTTATGATTCCTTAAGTTGCATTGACACATTCCTTCTTTAGATAACTGTATATCATGAACATACATACACACGTAATCAATAATGGTTTCTTGAGTCCTTTCAGCTCATCGCTAAACCTGTTACCTAAAACGGCAAAACGTCTAAAATTCTAAAAGTGTGGAGAGGGTAACAGGGACACTCTACAATGACCTTGCACGTAGACAGGTAACAAATAATGAGGATGTATTGGGTATATAGTAGGAACAAAAGGTAGGAACAAAAGGGAGAATTTAGTTGTGCAATTACTAACCAAAATACCAGTTTATATATCTCAATGTGGCATGCACATAATGGAATTGCTGGCATTGAAATCCGCCACTAACAGAAATAGGAGTTCGGTACCAAACAATCTTGACGGTAACAACTGAATGTATCTATTTACTTAGTGTTTCGCCAGTGTAATGAAGAGGGTGGTTATTAGACAATACAGCATCTGTGCTGCCAAGTCATTTCCCGTCGATGTACCTCCCTGTATTACATGACTTACTTAACTCTAATTGAAGTAATCACATGCCTAAAACAGGGTAACCAGTCCCGCATTAATTATAGAAATTCGTCATGCCCAAAGGAAATTGAAATGAGGAATTTTATTCAATGAGTTTGAATGTTATTGAATAAATGATTAAATTATAATGCAACTTTTAATTTATGTATATTAATGAATAAATATTTATACAAATATTAAGTAAATTTAATTATCATCTTTGAATTCTTTAAAGTTAAACAACTAATTATTTTGGTTTCATTTGATTTAGTTAACCCCTATTTCTCCGGTTCTAATTTAATTTATAAATTAAGTAAATTGAAATAGAGAAGGTTTTGGAACTTAACGGATACTTATTTTTAGGCTATTTTTATTAAGATTATTTGAAGATTTAATTAAGTGCATGATTTAACCTTTTTTGAAATATTCATCAATTTTTTTCAAATTTAATAATTAATATAATTCTTCCTTTTTTTCCCTCTTTTTTTGCACCTTTTTTTTTTATTTCATCAATACCATTGTTCAAATACTTAAGGCAAATCTAGCAAGTCTATTTACTACAAAATTAACAAAATGGGTTACGATAAAATGATCGAGAAGAAATCAAATGGATCAAGCTCAAATAACTCATCTATGATTAATTCAATCGAGAATAGTCATGATGCCAATACCCTAGCAAAAGATACATCATTATTAACTTTAAATGAAGAAATAAATTCTAATTCTGGTTCAAATTTAGGTATAAATGCAAATGATTCAACTGGTGATACTACAATGATTTCAAATGAAACATCAAATTCACAACTAAATTCTAGTTTTAATTCAAGCGCTAACACAAGTACTGATCTAAGTACTCAGCAAGCTTTACAAGAGCAACCGCAAAAGTTAGGATCTTATAGAGCAAGAGCAGGTAAATTATCTAATACATTAAGTAATCTTTTACCATCAATTAGTGCAAAATTGCATCATTCCAAAAAATTATCAACTGATAAGTTAAATGAATCAAATAGAAGTAATCAAACTAATGAAGTTTTAAATGAAATATCTGAAAAGAGAAATAATACTAATAATAAAAAGAGTTATGTCAATACTGTAGCGGGGATACCATTTGACCTCAGTGAAAGTCCAGATCTTTTGGGCAATTCAAACTTTTCATTACAAAATGATAAAGAATCCCTAATAACATTCCCCGATTCTGCCAGTATTTTAATGGAAAATAATAATGGTTTGGCATTACGTGCTTCTAAAACAAGAAATGACACGATAACATCTCAGATGACTTCTTTATCTATGAATACCGCAGGTGGTTCTTCTAGTGTTATTTGGTCAAATAATCTAAATTCAACTGACTCAATGCAGCATCGATTACCTCAGTATAACCCAAATAATGTTAATAACACTAATTTTAATATGCCTTCAAATTTAGCTATATCAAATTCTACTTGGTCAAATATTATTAGTGATACTAGAGACCGTTCTCAATCTACAACTTCAAATATGTTCAACGATACCTCTGTTTACAATCAAATGCAAAGATCACGTGCCAATACCGCAGGAACCAATATGTATCCTGTTATTTCAAATTATGATACACCTTTAGTTGCTGATGATATTGATACAGCATCACTGAATTGGGTTACAATGGACCTTTCTGCTCCTCCTGTTAATCAAATTACAAACATGTTACCGACAAATACAATTTCCATTTCAAATGTCTTTTCATTACAACAACAGCATGCTCATTTATTAAATGCTGTTAATTTAACGAGTACATCTTTGGTTACCTTATGTTCAAGATTTGGTACAGTTATATCATCAAGAACTTTAAAAGGCATCAATGTTGCATTGGTGGAATTTGAAACAATTGAATCGGCAATAATTGCACTTGAATCATTACAAGGTAAGGAGGTATCCATGGTGGGTGCTCCAAGTATCGTTGCGTTTGCTAAAATTTTACCGATGAACATTCAAAATATACCAACATTTCAAAGTAATACTCTATCACATGATGGTCAAGTCCAGTCATTATTACAAGAACAGTTATATAGTGGTTCGTTTACATTACAACAACAAGGTAACATTTCTATTCCTGTATTTACAGGTCAACATTATCAGTACCAATCTTTAAATCTGCAAGTCCCAATCCAGCAATTCCAACATGCGCCACAGCATATCCAACCACCTCCACAACAACAGTTCAATAACATATCCATTCAAATACCTACAACCGAAAAAGAATTATGCCCATTTCCGTTACCACCTCCTGCTTTTAAAGACATAAGCGTAGCTGTAAAGGAAATTATAGCTTCATTTAAAGCTAATATCAACGAAGCTGAAACATCTTATATTATTAATAATGCTATCAAATATCAAAGTAATGAAGACACCTCTAACTATGGACCATTGCCAAGTAATCATTCTATAAAAGAATTTGATGCCCCGACTCTTCGTGAACTTCGTAAATCAATGGATGCTAATCAATTAAGTGATATTGAACTGGAACAATTAGCGATGACTATGTTAGATGAATTACCAGAACTGAGTTCTGATTATTTAGGAAACACAATTGTTCAAAAACTATTTGAACATTCTTCTGATATTATCAAAGATATTATGTTACGAAAAACAGCAAAATATTTAACTTCCATGGGTGTTCACAAGAATGGTACTTGGGCATGCCAAAAAATGATTACAAAAGCAACTACAAAAAGACATATGGCACTCGTTGCACAAGGTGTTGAAAAGTATACAACTCCTTTATTCAATGATCAATTTGGTAATTACGTAATTCAATGTGTCTTAAAGTTTGGGTTTCCATGGAACAACTTTATTTTTGAAAATATTATTTCTAACTTTTGGATTATTGCTAAAAATAGATATGGTGCTAGAGCAGTTAGAGCATGTCTAGAAGCTCATGAAATTGCAACCGATGAGCAAAAAATTGCTTTGAGTGCTTTAATTGTTTTTTATGTTGAATATTTAATCACCAGCAGCAATGGTACCTTGTTGGTTACATGGTTTCTTGATACGTGCAATTTACCAAACAGACATATTATTTTAACGAGGCAATTAGTTCCTTATTTAATCGAACTATGTTGCCACAGATTATCTTCTTTGACTATTTTAAAAATTTTAAGTTATAGGGGAGATGATGAAACTAGGAATATCATCTTGAATACATTGTTTGGAGAGAATGAAAATGATAACCCTCCTGAGCAATTGTATAAAATATTAAGTGATTCCAACAATGGACCTACCTTTGTTTACAAAGTATTGTCGATGCCACTACTGGAAGAAGATGTTAGAGTACATATTATCAAACAAGTACGTAAAGCGTTATCTGAAGTACCTAATGCACATCATCATAGAAGATTGATGGAAGAGGTTGGATTAACACCGACAAATACACAATCACCAAACACTTCAACTAGGCTTTCTGCTCACCTTCAAAATGGATTCAATATGCAAGATAGTACAAGACATGTGAGCAATTTGTCTGTTTCAAGTAACAGAAGCAATAATTCCAAACCCAACCTGACTGCATCACAAAATTCAAATAATTTACAAGTATAAAAACTTTCAAACCAATACCATTAGAATATTAATGATAAACGATAAGCGCATAGTTATCAAGCAATATAAAATTTTAAATCAATATATAATATTTAATAAGTACTTAATCATAACTGAACAACATATAAGATACTAATTCCTAATCCACTACCAACTACCTTGATCTTTATACTTCACTACCTTTAAGAATCGATCTTATTCTTCATACTTAACTAATGCAGTCGTTTGTAGCGATATATGCCACAAAATAGTTTAAGACTGTGAGTTTTTATCCGCCTGGAACAAAAGTCTATCAAAAAGCAGACGAATGACATAATGAAGTGATTCTTTTAATTAGAATGTAGATTGCATAAACCTAATTAACGAGGACAATACTCATTCGTGAGGGATTATTACATATAAATAGTAGTTATCTATTAATAATAATTTTAATTACTGTTTAAATAGTCAGTTATTTTGTGAAATCCGGTTTCAAAAATTTTGAGATATTGATCCTTTTCCCCCTCACCCCCACAGCAGGTATACCATTTCAAATAAGTTTACTCAGTTCGTCAGGAAGGAGCAAGGACTATTGAATAAATTAAATAAACTGTTTTTTTTTTTCAATTATTAATCTGAAGTTTATTTGTAATTTTGAATATGGAACAGAACGGTTCATCACATGGGAACCAGTTTGGTGAAAATCTCAGATTTAATATGATTAATGGAATTCCAATAAACAATAGAAATAATGATATAAGCAATAGCAATAATAATAATAATAATAATAATAATCAAAATTTAAATATACTAAGTAACGGAACTCAAATAAATGGAGCTATTCAATTTCTAAATCATTATAATGACCCTCAGTTGATTGTCCCTGACGAAATACCAATTAGTTCAGATGGAGATGATAGGAATGTGAATGGAATACCAGCAATGTCTAATTCACATGTGATACCGAGATATGGAACTGTAAGTGACATGAATACAAATGCATTAGTAGAAATAACAAATATAACATTGGCTATGGATATCCAATCTATGCATTTAGGCGAAGAAGATATGAGACAAGTTTATGCTTTCCAAGAAATATTGCAAAGAAAACTATCAGGTTATTTAAGTACGATAGAGAACAGAAAAAGAAATATTTTAACAGAAGTCGATCAAGATAATAGGAAATTAAAAAATGCAAATATTGATACATCTCCCCAAGGTATTCATTTCATAAATAAACTTCAGAGATTTAGATTACGTGCAATTGAAACAGAAGTATTAGAAATATCAAAATTAAGATTAAAATTTTCATCAATAATCGAATCATATAAAGCTGCAATGGATATGTATTGCCAAGAATTAAGTGAAAATAAACCATGTACTAATCCAACACCCAGATTCAGAGAATGGGTTGATAGTTTGGATCCAGATGTAAGCACCCATTTTATTAGAGGTACTCAAGCCTTAACAGGATCGTCAAGAAAAATTTTTGCTAATTTAATAAAATCTTCACAACAGAAATCAATATCCAAAAGGCCTGAAACGACCATATTTCCATTACAATATTTACCATCTGAAATTTTGCATTTAGTACTTGAGAAATTAAGCCATAAATCAGATATTGTCAAACTTCTCACGGTTTGTAAACTTTGGGCGCAATTAATTGTTAAAATATTATATTATAGACCTCATATTAACAAAGAATCTCAATTACAGTTATTTATGAGGACAATGTCACAATTATCTGAAGAAACTGTTTTTGATTATAGGACTATGATTAAAAGATTAAACTTTTCTTTTGTTGGAGACCATATGCATGATGAGGAGTTATTTTATTTTGTTGGCTGTAAAAATTTAGAAAGATTAACTCTAGTTTTTTGTAAGCATATTACAAGTAGATCGATTTCAGAAGTATTGAAAGGATGTAGATATTTACAAAGTGTAGATATAACCGGTATTAAGGATATATCAGATAATATATTTCAAACACTTGCAGATAATTGTCCCAGATTACAAGGTTTTTATGTTCCTCAAGCCAAAAATGTCACATACTTATCACTAAAAAAATTTATTACAAATTCTCCAATTTTAAAAAGAGTAAAAATTACTGCTAACGATAATATGAATGATGAACTGGTAGAATTGTTGGCCGAAAAATGTCCTTTGTTAGTTGAAGTAGATATAACCTCAAGTGCTAGTGTCCATGATACAGGATTATTGAAGGTATTTACAAAGTTAAACCAGCTAAGGGAGTTTAGAATTACACATAACACAAATATATCCGATAATATATTCCTGGAACTTTCTAAAAATGTTTCACAACTTCCAGCTTTAAGATTATTGGATTTATCAGGTTGTGAGAACATCACAGATAAAACTATTGAACGTATTGTTGCACTGGCTCCTAAATTAAGAAATGTTTTTTTAGGGAAGTGTAGCAGAATCACAGATACTTCATTATATCAATTAGCTAAATTAGGAAAAAATCTTCAAACTGTACATTTCGGTCATTGTTTTAATATCACTGATCAGGGTGTTAGGGTACTAGTCCAATCTTGCCCCAGAATTCAATATGTTGATTTTGCCTGCTGCTCCAATTTAACAAATAGAACTCTTTATGAGTTATCAGATTTGACTAAGTTAAAGAGAATAGGGTTAGTTAAGTGCTCACAGATGACTGACGAGGGGCTGCTAAACATGATATCATTAAGAGGACGTAATGATAGCTTAGAAAGAGTTCATCTTTCTTATTGCTCAAACCTAACAATATACCCTATTTATGAACTTTTAATGGCATGCCCAAGATTATCACACTTGTCATTAACAGCCGTCCCTTCTTTTTTGAGACCTGATATAACTGCATTTTGTAGACCAGCACCTTCTGACTTCAGCGATAATCAGAGGCAGATATTCTGTGTTTTTTCTGGTAAAGGTGTGCACAAACTTCGTCACTATTTGATGAGTTTAACAACTCCCACAGATGGACCTCAAACCGACATCAGAGAAGTCTTAACTAAATATATTATCTCAAAGAATATGCTTGAAGTTAATGAAGAACTTGAAGAAGGAATCATAAGAATTACCTCTGAATTAAACCAAGATTCGCCAGCCATACTTGCAGCTGCAGGAGTCACTCAGATCAATGGAGCTAATAATGATGTGTTGTATCAAAATATTGATTTTGAGAAGCTTGATAATATTTTCAATTGGTATGAAGAGTCATTTAGCCATATACAGATGAATAATGATGAAATGAATTATCTTCTAAGTCTTGTTGATAAAAAATTTTGCGAGGATCCTTTTGATGAAGACTATGATGATTCTGAAGGGACTGTTGTACCCGGTGCTGATACTGATTTAAATTCTGAGTTATGCCATATAGTTAGAAAATTCCACGAATTAGACGATAGGGTAGATGATTTTGAAGTAAATGTAGCAAGTTTAGCAAGGGTTCAATTCCAATTTACAGGGTTTTTATTGCATGAAATGGTACAAATACACATTCATATGATTGAGTTAAATAGACAGATAGTTGAGATTCAAAAGAATGTCGTTAATTCAAAGATAGAAAGTAATATAAAAGGTGTCGTTATATGGGAATTCCTATTTAAAGATAAGTTTTCTGAGTTATTGCAAAAGTTCAAAATGTCTACAGTAGTTCTAAGATTGTACTTAAAAGACAGTATTACATTATTAACTCGTCAAAGAGAGTTAATAATTGCTAGTCAAAGAACTTCTTGGAACGAACTAGATGGTCCAATTGAAACTACAGCAGCATTACCTTTATCAACGAATGAGTTGAATATGTTACAATTCAGGGATTTGAGGGCAGGTCAATTTGGGAATAATAATGAATTAAGACCTCCAATGGATATGAACAATATAAATAACATTGATACTCGTTCTGATACACCTGATGATGATACAATTTTAGAGGATGCTTAACTACTTCACTTCTAAATTATATCTTTTAAATGCTTGTTTGAATGTAAAAATACAGACAGAAATACATATAAATATACATATACAAATACATATATAGAATATTACATAAATGCGTATTCACGTATACGCATACGGGTTTAATGGGAATTATTTTGTTTTAATTGTTTGCATAATTTTAAATTGAAGACGATATAAACTTATTAGTTATTATGCAACACTTTAATCAAAGTACTGCTATATTTGATACCAATATCATTCATTAATAATTACAGAACTGCAATTAACTGGGGGTAAAGCAAAACCGTTGAATTGATGTCAGTTTCGAATATCTCAATAAGGTAACTTTGGATTAGTGACTTATTTCGAGGTCAATACTTGCTAGTATTCATAAATTTCATAAACTTCATAAACTTCATATATTTGTTTATTAAATTATTTGATTATATTTACATAATAGTACAACATACTGCATTAGCTCCATTACTCCCATTTTGCTTTCTTTGCAATCTTCTTGTCAGAGTATTTCTAAAATGATTGCTTCCAACTTCTGGGTATCCCCAAATATCAGACAGAACGTAATCTTTATGGTTTGTGGCATAATCAATTATCCCAAGAGAAGCATTTGATGCAGTTATTCTTTCACGAGACAATTCATCTTTTAATTTATTATTTAGTTCATTAATTCTTTTTAGCTTTAAATATTTTATTTTTAGCGAAATTTGTAGTTGTTGGTTTGTAGCTTCTGTACTCATTATATATGTTAATAATCACAAATACTTTATGATTTTCCTACTATTTTAATAATGTAAGCAAAGTTCTTAACTCCAAAATAGTGACTTCAAATAATAACTGTCAAATGTTCTTCCTGATGAATATATATAAAAAATGGTATACTGTATATAATCAATTCAACATTTTTACTGCAACATTGACAAAAAAAATTCTAAATTAAGATAATGAGACAAAGACTCTCTTATTATTTATCCCAACTGCCATCAATATTCATGCCAAGTTCTGATACGTTAAAAAATGTTTCAAGTTTCCTGTCGCATTATCTTGTAAAAAAATGCATCATCACAGTGTTTTAAATGGCACTCTTAGATCTCCGCAGAAGCGCTCGAGTGCTCACATCGGGAAGGAAATTTTACCTGAGACACCCAGTAGGCTTAAGAAGTAGAATTAAAACATACATTCAGAAATACCCAAAACAACCATCTATTTCTGATATTTTTCAGACATGGATTATCTGATTATTCCTGATATGTATAGCAGTTATTGGAGTGTTAGAATCCAGGAAAGAGTGACGAGGAAACGATACTTTTGCTTGTTGGACACATTTTTGAACTTTAACATGGGTGGATGTTTCTTCTACTGTTATGGAGATGTTATATTTTTTGAGTATTTTACTTTAAGATGACAAAAATGTGTTCTCCTCATTCACTTTTCATATTGATCAAAAATTTCATTAGAATAGTCAATTATATATATGTGAAAGTGAAGAAAAATAGATAAATATTAGATATTTTATTATTAGCTAACTTGAACCTTGATGTTTAGCTAAGCGTGGGAATGCATCATTTTTACTCAATACAATACATCTATTTGAATGTGACAGGTAGCCTTTTATATAACCTTTTGATATTAAATTCGCTAGACAACATTCTAAAACGTTTAACTGGTCTTCCAATTTTTGATCTTCTGTAATCACTTCTTTATTTTCCTTATCCTTCAGTTTCTTTTTCAACTTTATATTAAAAGATCTTGATACTTCGTCATATTTTTCATATTGAATTGCAATGTATTTTAATGGTACAATTGTTTTTCCAGGTGCAATAAATTGGCATGATTTTTTAATAAATTTTAACATGACAAGATCTTTGATCAAGCAAATAGCAGAATATACACCAGTATGTAAATAAAATACTTCATTTTTCGAAAATTCAGATAAAAATAAACGTATATTTCCTGAACAGAAAGATTGTATTAAGGGATGATAAATCATTTTTAACTTTTCATAGTCTTCTTTTGAGGTAATTATTGATTTTAATTCATTCATATCTGGATACCATCTATTAATTAATATACCAAAAGGTATTAATAATTTTATTATACTTATAATTTGTTTACTGTATCCTACTTTAGTTAATAATAAAGCTTCATATAAGAAGTTGAAACTTTTTTGAAAGTCTGATTCGCAACAACCGTAATATTCACCTAGGTAATAGTAATAACGAACAACATGGCCAAGGTAAGGAGAACGTTTGGAAATTTCAAAATTATCCATTGATCTTGATTGTAAAACTTTTACTAAATTTTTCATCATATCTCTATTATTAAGTCTGTGATAAATAACAAATTCTAAATTTGCAAAACTGTAAGAACCCACACTTCTATTTTCATGTTCATTTGGATTTCTATCATTCAAGCATAAATTAAAACTACGATGTATTATACGCCCACAATTTTCTAAATTATCAATTTTATTATCACAATGATCAATTAACTGTTTACCTACAAAATATAAAGGATATGTAATCCATTTAGATTCAGTTTCAGCAATTCTGTTCATTAATTTTAACTGTTCTTCACATAACTGAAGCTTATTTGAAGAATTACTGTTCATTTTTAAACAGATATTATATAGTTGTGACAATTTTTCATCGTTAATGTTTAAAATATAAGTTTTTGCAAACTCTTTCTTCTTGATACTTAGAAATTCGAGAAACTGTTCATCCCATTCCTTATTGATAAAATATGTATCCAAATCAACAACTTCGTGCATTTTTTTTCTGCCTATTTTGTAAAACACTAACTAATTTAAAACTACAACTAAGTTTAAACTCAATTGAATGGTTTGCCTTTGTATAATCTTTAACTTATCAAACAGTTTTCTACTATTCATTCATTTTCAATGTTTGTAATTTTAAAAGCATCGCTTATTTTTTTTTTCACTAAAAGTATAAAACTAGACTTGATCTCTATATAAATAAATGATTTAGTAGTGATTACTTAGCATATTTAATTAGCAATTAACGAGAGAGTAACATAGTCAGTTATATTGAAATGTCAGGTAACCAACGTATTGCCAGCCAGCCGCTAGATTTACACTCCTTCTCCATTGTGAATAAACATAGTGCAGAAACAGCAGAAGGGGTGAAAAGTGATACCATCGACTCTTTTGAACCAGAATTGAAGAAGAACAACAATGGTAACGATGTTGATAGCAGTGAAAACACTTATAATAATGGTGGGAGTATTAATGATACACCAAAGAAACAGAGTTTAGATAAAACAGTAGCGAATGAATCAAGATCAGCATCTCCAAGAAAAATAGGTATTCAATTATCTTTACCATTGGAATCTACACCAACAAAGGCAAGGAATTCAATTGATCAAGAGGAAACATTAACTGATAATCAAGTAATTGATGAACATTATCAAAAATTATTGTATAAATTTGCTTCAAAAAAAAGAACAATATCCGATTTAAGTGAACAGCTGAAAGCAGAACAAAAAGAATTACGTTTGATTGAAGTCCAATTATCAAAGTATGCTCCAAATAACAGTGGTAGATCTAACATTCTAACATCGCCAAATGGAAAGAACACAAATGATTTTTTACAAAGTTGGACAAAACAAATACATAAGACATTAGATGATGTAAACAATTCACCTAATGTAATCAGAGGTAAAAAAAGTATATCTGATTTCTTTAATGATAATAAAATTAAAACTAACCCTGATGATGCTTTAAAATATAATAATAATACTAATACCAATAATATTGATGAAAATAAAGGTTCCAAAAATTCTTCATCAACTCCTTTTTTCAAGCAATTAATGAATAAGTTTAATGATTTTTCAATAAACGAAGAAGACGAAGATGAATTCGATAAGACTAGAAAATTAGATGAATTTTATGTTAAAAATACTAATTTGAATTATGAATATGATGATGATAATATTGTAGAAGATGAGGAAGTTGAAGGTATATTAGATATTCAACAAAGAACAATGAAGAAAAATTCAAAACCACTGATAATAAAACGTTGAGAGACCACTGTTTGAATTTCATTGAGTATTAAATTAATCTATTTCACAAGTGTCAAAACTGTTCAAGATATTTATGAGGTTTAAGGGAAATAAAAATTAAATAGTTTATTAAAATATTTTATTTTTTATTTATTGTATGATATTATTTTATTTATATGATGAAATTTTTAATGATGTAATTGCCTCTGGCAAGGTTGCTTCAAATAAATCTATTTGTAATTATAACCAATTATGGCTTGTGTTGCCTTTAAAGCTTCGTACTTGACTCTTGAATCTGGATGGCTCAAAAGTTCCATAATTACAACTTTACTATTTAATTCTCCTAACACATTAACACTTTCAGGTAACAATTCAACAACATGGGTTATATCACTTAATGCAACTTCGATAATAATTTTCTTTTGCTTATCGGAAATATTTAAAGATTTTTGATCTTTTGTAACAGAAACTAATAGATTTACTAATTGTTTGAATAATTTCCAATTTTCAAGCTTAAATTTATCAATATTGTCTGACCAAAATCCGTTGTCAATATGTGGTGGTGACCAACATAACAATTTAGAATCTAATTCGGCCAAATATTCATCAAAAGATGTCAATTCTTTATATTCAGCTTCCAATACTTCAATTAATGTCAACATATCGTTACGTAATTCTTCGTCAGAATATTTTCTTTCACTTAAGGATTGTAATACAGGTAAGGTATTTCCTAATAATAATAAATTTTTTATTAATTGTTTGTTACCTCTAACATTTCCTGAACAACATTGTAAAACAATTGCAATACAAAGTCTAGTAATTTTTTCTTTAATAGTAACTTTAACTAATTTTAATAAATTTAAGAAATCTGATAAATAGTAATGAGTTAATTCATATGCAATCTTAGTATCAAAAGTTAATAGCCAAATTAATAATAATGAATAATACTGTAATTGTATACCTAAATTATTGGAATTTGTTGCAACAATTTTTGTTGCAGAGTCTGGCTTAATTGCGTTTCTAACGATATCAAATATTGTTTGAATATAATTTATTCTATTTTCCCAAATAATTATTCTGTAAGCTTTTATACTGGCTAATTCCTGTAATAATCTAATACAAGTATAACTTGTATCCATTTGTTCAACATTTTTCAAAATATTTAAAAAGATAGAATTATTCAATAATTTATTAACCAATTCAACATTATTTAATCCTGGTTGAATTAATAATGATACAACATTAAAAGTAGATATTAAATTTGTTTGTGAATCATCAGAATTTAAGGAACAATTATACAATTCAATTAATTGATTTCCATTTTTTTTAAAAAATTCAACAGTTTGTTCTGAAAACTCATCAGATGATAGTAATTCAGCTAATAGATTAGTAACGTATTTTTTAGATTCATTATTAGTTGAAGATTTCAAAAAACGAATTAATGGAATAATTATCTTATCATCAATAGTGACAATTGGATGTTGAGTTTCATCAGCAGTGTCTCCTTTGTATATCAAAATGTCTTCTAATTTTTTAGCAACTAAAACATCATTTGAATCAATATCAGAAGATCTTGCAATAGCATCCCAAGCTATTGAGCGTGAACGAATAACGTTACGAATCTCATTAAAATGTGTACTATCTAACAAAATCTTAGTGGCCATTTCTAAAATATATTTTCA
Source organism: Vanderwaltozyma verrucispora (assembly GCA_030565105.1). Classification (NCBI taxonomy): domain Eukaryota; kingdom Fungi; phylum Ascomycota; class Saccharomycetes; order Saccharomycetales; family Saccharomycetaceae; genus Vanderwaltozyma; species Vanderwaltozyma verrucispora. The sequence goes on from JAJMAX010000045.1 coordinate 63,727, forward strand.
ATTTGTTGTAAATTAACAATTAGAAAAAACTCAATTGTATCAATTAATAGAGATTTTCGTTGAATCTATGACTCTAATAAGTTACAGCTATAAAGTAATTGATGTAAATATACACCTTACCAATCATTTCCTAATATACCAATTGTTATTAGAGTCTTCCAATTTAATCAGCTTCTCATTAAATGTTGCAACACATTTTGCCAAAAAGGTCAATCATGTTATACGACATCTAATGAATGCAGCCAACAGGTTAATGAACGAACACCTTTAAATAACATCGAGATGAATGTATCGAAGCAATAGACAGTGTAGATTAATTTAGTATAGCATATCATTGAGTAAAAGCTCTCTTTATTTTCTGCTAAAGCTCTCCCTTTCTCTCTATATTACTATCTCAGCTTCTAAAAGGAAAATATATATATTGTATTTCTATATAAATTTAGACAGTTTGTAATTTCTTTAAAAACCTAAGGCACCTTGTAGCATATCTTTACTTGTTGATTCCATTGCTTCATTCATTGTTTCACCAGCAGCAGTTGCATAATCATTTATTGTACTTTCTAAGTAATCGTATTGTGATTCAACAGTTCTGGCAACAGATTTTAATGCACCATAACCACCACTTTTCTCTCCATGTCTAACAGGGACTTTATAAGCCATATCCTCTGGTCTATAAAGGCCACCAGCCTCAGCCATGCGTTGTGAGGTCTTCTTAGGTGGCTTTAATAAGATTGTACCTTTTGCAATTTCACTCTCTTTATATCTTGAAGCAAGCCTTCTTTCACCTCCAAGTAAACTATCTAATTGTTCAATGTTAATGAATACTGTACCTCTTGCCCATTGTAAGGAATTGACCTGTGGTCTGTATGGAATTTTTAATGTTGGATTATATAATGAATCAGTGTTAGAATTGTTTATATCTTCTATTTGAGGGACATGTAAACCGGTTGCGCGTTCATTAACGACACTTATCAAACTAGCAGAGAATGGACCATTCCTAATTAAAATATCACCATTTACTAATACACTAGATCCACCTATATATCTAGATTGTAATGGAATTGGAGAGTTAAAAGTTCTACCATCTTTCAAATCAGATGCTGTTAAAATTTTAATCTCACCGTTGGCAAGTAAAGAAACTAACACAGTTGCCATTTTCTTGTCACCTTTACTTCCAAGATATGGAACAAACGATAAAGAAGAAGATAAAATAGGATGGTTGAATTTTTTGTGAGATTCTTTTGATTTACCAATGTTTAACACTCTCGCATCTCTTTCTGTACATACAATAACAGAGCCAGGTATGGCAATACCTTGACTTAAATTTTGCATTTCTTTAATGGTAGCAGTCAAACTATGACCACCTGATTTGTCAAATCCACCGATATATAAAATTGGAGCTTCATCATTAGATTGAATAACTTCAACTAATTCCACAGAAAACCCATTATTACCATTAGGTAGAACTTTAAATGTCAATAATTCACCAGCATTCGTACCGCATAGCAACATGATACTTGAATATTCATCATCACCATATTTCATAACTACAAATTCAGATTTAGTTATAGTACTGCCTTTACATCTCCCTAAAGTCCTTACATTTCCCATATAAATAATGGCAGGTCCTCTTCTATCTATTAAAATTGTGGTACCATCTTGATATGAAATACTAACGAATCCAACATTACTGTTTGTTATGGCAGTAACTTTGCCCCATTTGGTATGAACTGCTGTACTTGGAATAAACCCCTTCTTCACTGATCTTGGAGCTCTATCAGAAACATCTATTAGGATTTCATCTGAATTATTCATTGAAAATCTTCTAAACTTCATCTCTAAATCACGAGGAGTACCTGACCCATCAGGATTGTAATAGCGGTTATTTTCAAATTTGAAAAAAACTACATCACCAGAGTCAATTGCAATGGCTAATTCTAGTGTATCAGTAGCAAAGGAAATATGTGAAACTGATAAGTTATTATTGATATTTAATACACTCGCTAGATTCACTTCATAAACGGATGTGTCTTCTAGTTCACCTTGTGAGGCATCCCAAATCCTCACCGAACCATTCGTGTGTCCAGTAGCTATAGCAGAACGAATCTCTTGTACTCTTGTTTCCTTCTTGACAGGAAATCCACCATTCAGAATACCTTTTTCTTTTCTCGCTGAATTCATCATACCAAGCCATAATTGTCTTGGAACGGAAATACCAATTGAGCACGTAGCCATAGGTCTTATCCATGACAGTGATTGTGGTAGTAACACGGATTTATTTGTAAATAATCCTGATGGATAAATCATTGTTTCAAGTTCACCATTCTCAAAAAGTAAAAGAATAATAGATGGATCGTGACAGCCACCATAAAAAGGAGATGCCCTTGGTAATGGCAAAAAATTAATAATGGTAGAATTGCTATTTAACGGAAATATTTTTTGTTCTTTGGGTTTAGAATAGTACTTTCTCATGTTATCATACGTAGTTAATGAATACAAAGGTGTGCTTCCGAAATCTAAGAAAGTCATATTTTGAGCTCCTGAGTTATCGTCAGATGGTTGATACGCAATCAATAATGATGTGTACTCTGGGTTATTTTGACATATCCATGCCGCTTTTAATATACGTGCAACACCAGTTGGTGGTGGTTTGACTAATCCACGTTGAGGTTTATGGATATCTATTTCGAAGGCTGTTCTAGCTTGTATCAACTGACCTGTGTTTGCATCCCAAAATACCAATGAATTATCTTCATGAACAGTCAATACATGTAATGAGTTTGGATGATACATGGATTGGATAACCTTTGGATAGCGGGTTTTATTTGTATCTGTCGAATATTCACCTCCAGGGGCATGAGGTGGAAGTTCGTAAATGAAATGTTGTTTTATTAAGTTTTCAACTAAAGAATAAATAACAGTTGAAAATTCATATGATATTAAAACTGTACCAATATCTCTTGGATTCCATTGTATTGATACAATTTGAGATACTAAACTTTTCTGAAAGAAATTTAATTTTTGTAAATTTTCAATTTTGTAATCTGACCATTTATCATGATCAACATCATAAGATATTATCGTACCACTTTGTAAACCAATTAAAATCCAATCTAGGGATGGGTCAGCTTCAATAAATGTTAATTTTCCTGGTGTAAAAACAGTTGTTAAAACTTTTTTAGAAAATAAAGAAAGTATAATAATGACATCTTTAACATTAACAGCTACCAAATAGATACCTTTAACAAACCTTAATTCTTTTATTGGATCTTTACTTTCAAAAGTAAATACAACTTCCACTTGTTTCTGACCAAATACATGTAAATCACCTGAATCAGTTGCAACAGCTAATAAACTTTGCGTTTGTTCAAATGCTGTTGCTGTTATCTTACCTCTAATACCATGTTTACAAACTTCATGTGCTGAAAATATTCTTGACATACCTGAATTTGAAGTAGTAACATCAGAAATATTAGTAGCTTTAAAAGCATTCTTGAATCTCGAACCACTGCTTGGTTGGGTTGAAGGTGGTTGAGTAACCACTTTCGCTTCAGACCTAGATGATTTTAGAACATCTTTAAACTTCTTACCTTTGAACATTATAAAATTAGACTCAAATTTATGCAATTATAATAAATATCTAATATAATTATGGATATTTATAGTATATTTTGGTGTTTATTCACTGTAAATTGAATTATTTTTATGTAAAATTCATTAACATGGTCTTCAATATTTAATATATTCAATTCATTTTCCAAGGTGGGTTTTCGTATACGCACTAAGCGACTATTAATATAAAGTGTACATAAGCTGGAAATTCATTAAAAATGCATAATATTATTTCTAAGATGATTATGAATCTGATAATAAGATACATATATATATATAAATATATAGATATAAATTGGGTAATATAAATTATAAATTTTGCTTGCATTATGCAAATAAAATAAATTTATGTGGAATCATGATGCTGGCATTTAAATATGGCAATAAAAAAAAGTATGTTGTAACGAATAAATAATTTATGGATGATAATTTTGAAATTGCAATTAGTGTACATTTTTTATACGATTTCCTAAATTATGAATCGAATTCTAGTAGATAGTCAGCAGGAGTTGTTCCATCATTAACATTATTAAAGATTAATTTAGCATTATCTTCTGCTTCTATCATTGCACCTGATAAAAATTGTTCTAGATCATCATTTGTCACTTTCGTTGATACATCTAGATGTTGATGTTCCTGCCCAATATGAGAATTTTGATAAATTGATGGGTGAAGTTCATGTTGAAGCTTATTCCATTGCTCCTCTGATTTCATTGAAATATTCTGTGGTTTTGCCCTAGTATCTATAATTCTTTCATTTGCCACATCAGTATCTGTTGTTGAATTCATATTGTGTCCTAAATTATACATGGTATTTAGTTCATTATTTCCAAGAATATGACCAGGTTTTTGGTCGGAATTATTTTCTAATTCATTTATTTTTCTTAGTAATTGCTCTTTTTTCCTATCTTGTGAAGTTAATATGTTTTTTAAATAAGTAATATAATCCACAGTCTTATTTAAAATTATATTTTTATTAGCTTTAACTTTTTTACCATTTGAATCATAATAAAGTAATGAAGGAGGAACTAAATTACCTAATTCTTTGATCTTTTCTTTGATTAATTCACGTCTTCTTCTTTCCACAATATTATGGAAATCTCTTTTACGTCTTAATTTTTCATCAACTGTTAAAGAAACTCCATTTTTAGGAACACTACCAGATCCAACTTGTGGAGTTTCTCCATTGATACTTATTGATGCGGTTCTTGAAATTGGAGAAGCAACCGAACTTGGTGTCATTATATTGTTATTATTATTATCAATACTGTTACTGGCATTTAAAGAATTGCTCATGAATCCATTATTTTGTCGAAGAGATGATGATAAATAATTTCCAGCTCTTAATGAACTACTTGGAGAACGCATTGTATTTAAATAATTTGCATTATTTGACTGTGAAGTTGAAGCAGCATAAGGTTGTGGTTGATATGATAATGAAGAAGAATAACTGGTTGATAATAAATCAGAATGCACACTTGAGCCTAATGATGAACTGAAATCATCAGTAAAATCTAATTGAGTGTCATCTGTTCTTTCAAATAAAAAGTCTTGATTTAAAGGGTGTTCAGGATTTAAGTATGAAGAATCTTTAAAATTTTCATTTTGATTCATATCATCGTTGTTGACACTAATATTTAAATTTAAACTATTGTTATTCTCATATGAAGGTAAACGTATATTATTTCTAATTCCAGTATTTGTTGAAGATAAATGTGATGATGAAAAAATATCATCTAAAAATTGAGTTTCTCCCATTTCATTATAATAGTTATTTGAACCAATCCCACTAATAGAATTATGATGTAAATTTTGATTGTTTAAACTTGTTGAAGAATGCTCAACTTCGCCATTCATATATAATATTTTTTCATGTTGTTGAGCAGGTGTAAACTCTTGATATGCACTTTCATTTTGTAAATTACTTGAAGAATTAGTAGAATGTTTCAAGTCGACATCATTGTCATTCAACTTTTCGGCATTAGTTGCTGAATTAACATATCTAACTGTACCTAATAAATCATCCAATAACTGTTGGTTTTCATTAATATCCATATTTAATATCTGAGTTTATGCGTTTATATTTGCCTTTGTATTTGCCTTTGTGTTTAAATTTATTTATATATATATGGGACTCTTTTTCCAAAATAGTAACGAGTGTAATGTTTACCAATATTCACACTCTATCTCTAAAGTTGTGTTATTTAACTTTTCCTTTAATTGAAATTAACCAAAGAGCACCAATTACCTTATCTCAAATTCAGTGACTCAATTCAAAAAATGTATTTATTAATAAATAGCGCTATTCTAACACTTCTCCCCTTGTAACTTCCTATTTCTTTAAAATTATCAATACACCAAAACTAGACCTGCTAATTAATACTGTATCTTTGTTATCCTATATAACATTGACTCTTTGGCTATAAATATTTCACTCTTTTGTATAGTTTTTAGTCCTTTGTATGGTTCTTGTAATAGAAAATCCATTCAATATTTGAACTGTGAAAGTGTTATGATGAATTTCGTTAATTGTGATTTTATGTTTCCAGTAATATAAAGATATTTAGAAGTTAAATGAATGAATGATAAATTGATGTTTAAATATGATGAAAGCTTTGTGATACTGTGTAATTAACAGTAAGCTGTATTGAATATGCAAGAAGGGGACAGTGCAGAAGGTAATTTACGTGATTCTTTACAAAGATGGTACGATTCACGTTCTCAAAACAACGCTAATAGTGGGATGGGAATTGGTGAAACTGCAAAGAATTATTTCTCTTCATTGGGTGATTCATTCAATTCTACTGCACAAGATGTGTATCAAAGGTTACCTATGAGTACTCAAGATTTAATACAGACTCAAGAACCTTCGTGGTTTACTTTATCTCGTACTGAAAGATTATTATTATTTATTTGTTGTATATTAGGTTCAATTGCATGTTTTACATTATGTGTATTTTTATTCCCAGTATTAGCTATTAAACCGAGAAAATTTGGTTTACTGTGGTCAATGGGATCTTTATTGTTTATACTTGCATTTGCCTTTTTTATGGGTCCAATTGCTTATATAAAACATTTAACTTCAAGAGAAAGATTACCATTTACAATTTTTTTCTTTACTTCATGTTTTTTGACAATTTATTTTGCTGCTATTGTTAGAAGTTCATTACTAACAATACCTTGTGCTTTATTAGAATTAATTGCTGTATTATATTATGGTATCTCTTATTTCCCATTCGGTGGTACTGGTTTAAGAATGCTAAGTTCAATGGGTATAAATACAGCAAGAGGCGCTTTAAATATTTAATTTCTATACCAGTATATATTTGTATATGGAAGTTTATAACATTTAACCTTTATATCGTTCAGGTATTTATATAATAAAATATAATCATTACTCAATCGATGATCAAACTTAATTGCTCAAAAATGTAATATTGATAATTACCATGATATGACGGATATTGACGATTAAGGGTTTCCAGATCCAATTGTTTTGGTACAAATAGCCTTGGATCCAAAAAAGGTACTCAAGACTAAATGGAGCAAACAGAGTTAATTATCATTATGGGCGATAAACGTGAGAAACAGAACTGACTAATTGACGAATTATTTTATACACATCTTCTTTCCATTCATCGATTATTAAAATTTCGAATGTACGCAATGAACCTTCAAGATTTATTTTTCAGTTCGAATATTTTTAAGTGACAGCTGAGAGGGTTCGGTTGTAGGGCTCTAGAGTTTGCTTATCTATATCATGGTGCCAACCCAGTTTGGAACTGGTCCATACTTAAAGAAAGGAGTTCAAGCCAATAGAGTTCGATTAAAATAGTTGGTGTCTTTGCGAGTTATCAGAAAGTATGGATATTTACTATTCTTTCGCTCCATACAGATAGGTTTGTGTAGGGTTGTGATGGTTTTATTTCATTATTAGTTAAATCTTGAACAAAGAAAGATATCTTGCTATTGTACATATTAATTATTAAAGTTTGACAAGTTGAGAATTAGAGTGTATGTAATGTGGTGGCTACTAGTTTATTGTAATTTAAATTTTATGTTTTGAAATTATTACAAAATATTACTTTGCAGTGGAAGAAAGATAACTTGTACAAAACGTAAAAACACAATGGATACTTTTTATGCAGAACACTAGTTCCCATTAATTTAACATAGATAAATATGTTTAAGAAACCTTGCATTGAAATGAACATGGTAATTCAAACGAAAGATACTTCAACTAATTGAACTTCAAAAATATATGGCATTAGCTAAAATAGATCACATGATAAAATTGTATAATGAACCGACAAGATATTTTTATGTATTTCAAATTAATAAGCGGTTTTAGCTCAGTTGGGAGAGCGCCAGACTGAAGAATTTAAACTTCGGTCATTAAGTTATCTGGAGGTCGTGTGTTCGATCCACACAAATCGCATTTTTTTATATATATTATCTTACACTCCCTCCCCTAAAGTAAATCTTAATCATTAAATTAACTTGACTCAAATCTGCTACGGAATATATGTTTAAGGAACTTCCATTCATAAAAAATATCATTATTAAAATAAATATCAATGTAAATAAAGTACATATGTTTTTGCATAAGATCATTAAGGTAAAATAAATAATTATATATATATAAAAAAAAGAAAAAATAATAATAGAATCAAAACAATACAATTTCTTTAATAGTTCCACCTTTGTTATCATCATCATCATCATAACTTCCTTGAATACTAACAACTACGAATCTCGATTTTCTCCATTCTTTTGAGTTTTTTGGTTTTGTTTTCATTCCTTTTTCAATGTCTTTGTAATTTATGGAAAATTCTGTCTTATTACTTGGTAGTAACTCAATTAACGATTTATTGAATACTTCATAGTAATAAGGTTCTGAAGGAAGAACTTTTAAATCATCAATGATTGTTATAAACTTATCTTTTAGTAATTCAATATCAGGAAATTGCCGAATTATATCATCTAAATCATCTGTTTTCCAATTCAATATTGTTTTTAAATCTTCATCACATTCATTACCATCCCCAAAATTCTCACATATTTGGGATTCTACATTAGGGGCAATATCTTCGATTAACTCTAAAACATTAGTATCATTTTGTGGAATATAATCATGTTCAATGTAATCTGTGATATTTGCAAGAATTTGTTCAATGTTATTAGTGTGTGGTAACATTGATATTGAAATATTTTTTGCAGGTCTTCCTCCCCAAATTATCATTCCACCATTAATTTCTTGTTGATTATCTTCTCCTAAATCAATCAAAAGTTTGGCAACTTGAGTTTTATCAAATGGTTGCCAATGAGTATAATTATTACCATCAACTGCTGAAAATGCTACATCACCAGCAACACCAGCAGTTAAATTTGTAATTTGCTTATTTTCAGCAATATTGTTTTGTATATTCAACTCCGGGACAAATAGAGGCATCGTAAATGTACTATTTGGATCTAAAGTGAAATATTTACCATATAATTTAATTCTTTCATTATCTGCATCAATTAAAGAAAGATCGCGACGTTGAAGATCAATCAGTTCTGAGTAAGTGGTGATATCACGATCATGTATCAAACTTCTATCTGGAACTTTTATAGTAATTGATTGATTACCACTTTTATGTACAATAGTTGCATTATGGTCATCAATTATGATGTCTAGTACTTGTCCCATATATTTAAAATTTCTAATTGCTAGCCCACCTGGTAATAAAGGTAATTGAACAGGATTAAATTTTAAAATACGTTCTAGCTTTTTGGTAATATTATTTACTTCATAAGAATATCTTATACCGGTAACACCAAACAAAATACTTTGTAAAAACCCACCATTTGCTGTGAGAAATGGAAATGCAGGTTGAGTTTTACCATTAGTCAAAAAATTATCATCTGACTGTTCACTAAATTGAGCAAAAGGTGCTCGTAAATAAGGTAAAACTGATTTATAAAGATAGCTTTGGGATGAAGAACCATGGTTTAACAAACTGGCAGCAGCAGCGACAAAAACAGGATATGTCATAGCAGGACCTGAAGCAGATTGCCTTTCTGAATAGTAATACAAATCTCTAATAGAGTTGTTTAATATAGATTCATCAGTAATATAACCCAGAGGATACACCATTAATGTCACATCTGCTTGTTTAATTTCAACGGAACTATTCATACCTGAATATTCTAGTGTAATATTTGATTCTGATCTTGGTATTAAAATATTATGTGAAATATCTATCCATTTTGGATCAACATATTCTTCTAAATGCCTTCCTATATCGGTAGCCCACTTCATCAACGTTTTAATTCCTGCATTAGTGAAAGCACCATTGTTAATATTATTAGCAAATTCATCCGGATCAGTTAAGTTATAAGTTTCATAGGCATTACTTGTTTCATTATATTTAATGTAAGAAGTAAAAAATTCAGCTGCATCTTTAACAATTGGCCAAGTAGTATATCTTAAATAATCGTCATCTATACTATCACCACCATTCATATATATTGAAAAAGATGCCATTGCAACATCAATATTAATATGATATTCGTAATCAATACATGGCCCCGTTGAAGTACAATTAGCATATCTTCCAGAAGTCCATGGGTACACTGCACCAGGGTATCCGTATTGTTTAGCATTCAATTTTGCTTGTAAATGTGTCGCATTTCTATAATTATTAATATTTTTAGCAATTTCAGGGAAAAAAGGTAAAATGGCAGGTTGCATCCATACATCAGCATCCCAAAATACCATTCCACCATAAGAATCTGAAGATAACCCAGATACTGGTAATGGTAATCCCCTTGAATCTGAAACGTTATACATTCTTGTATTTGACAATAAATGAAATAAAGAAGATCTTGCTGTCATTTCTAATAAACTGTCCGATGGAATTTCAATGAATGCATCACTATATAATTCTTGCCATGCTTTTTTATGACTATTAACTAAATCTTCGAAATCTTTATTTCTTGATTGTAAAACCAAATTTCTAATCAATTCTAAATTTGTTTTATAGTCATTTTTTGAATTATTAGCATATTCAGTTGACATGATACCGGAATATTTTAAAATTCTTAATTTTGGTGAATCTTTTGTTAATTTAATAGTAGCAGATTGAGAAATACTATTTTCACTTGTTTCATTAAAAATATCAATTTTTGTAAAATTAACTAAGGTGAAATTTAAATCATTTGAAAAAAGTTCAACATTACTTGAAGAAAATACGACACAATTTGAATAAGGAACATTATCTGGTTCAACTACCATATATATTCCATCATGAATATCATTATTGTCAAGTGAACCCATATCTCTTAAAAAAGTTCTATGAGAAGTATTAAAATCCAATACATCAAATATATTTAATTCATAATCTTTAAAATTTTCATTTAAATTTTCTGTAATTAAAGAAATTTCAATTTCAATTAAACCTAATGGATAAATTCTTCTATGAGCTAATAAATTTGATTTAATATTAATTGTATCATTTAACCAATTTAAATCTGTTGTTACAATACCATCTTTCATTGATAAATTTTGATTATAATTTTCAACTTCATCTATGTTAATATCTTGTGGTGTAAACCAATGAATTAAATTTTTATTTTCATTATTATCAATAATATTAAATTTTATATTTGTCCAATCTGGTATTGAAGAAATTACAGTTGAATAACCTAAATCATCAATTTCAGGAAAATTTGTTGAATTTAATTTTGATTGTAAAGAATAAAAATCTGAAACAAATGAACCTGAATATCTTTTATTTCTTAATGGCCAACCATTATTTAAAGAACCATCAATAATTTTATCAAAATCATTTGAATTTGACCAAATATTAATTTCATCTAAAGAATAACCAAAACCAATATTTGGTAATCTTGATCCAATATAACCATTTGAAATATATGGTTGTCTTGAATATGTATTTTTTGAAAAAAAATTTGTTCCTAAAACCATATTAGTATCATCATAATAAGTATTATTAAAATCAATTAATAATTCATATAATTTTTTTGATGATTTTCTTATTTGAAAGTTTGGTTTTAAATAAAATGATTCTGAATTATTTTTATTATTATTGTTATTATTATTATTAATAAAAAACTTATTTTTATTAAAATTTTTATTAATATTATCTTGATAATTTAAATAATTATCAATATTTTTAGTAATATTAATTGAATTTACAAAAACAAATGTAAATGATAATGTAATTAAAATAAAGATTAACATTAAAATAATTGTTATAATTAATATTTTTTTTTTAATAATATCTTTTGAATTTTTTTTATTATTATTATCGTTATCGTTATTATTATCTTTATTATTATTATTACTATTTTTTTCAATAGCTATAGGATATTGAAATTGAAATAATTGATCATTCATAATTAAATTAAATTTTTATTTATTCTTTAATTTTATAATTCATATGAGAATACAATTAGTTTTTATTTTATATATTTTTTATACCAACCAGATTTAAGACAAAACGATAATAATACTGATAGTTTTAATTTGCTATTTGCTTCTAAAATAGTTATGTAGACATATATCAAACACAGAGCAATATACTTTTTTCTATTATATTAAATATAATCCCATACCAGCCAAGCTCACAAAAAAAAAACACACAACTAATTTATCAATCTAATAAATAGACAGAAATATCTGTGTGTTGGAAGAATATCTCCAAGCTAATTATGTATGTATCTTTTCCAGAATTTATTTCGTTTGTAATAATAGCTCTTTAATTTCCAACCTAATTATCAAAGAACATGGAGATATCTACTCTCATCCATTGACAAATAAATGAAAAAGGGAGACAAAATAACCACAAAACTTCAAATTGTAAACTGTTAAATGTATGTTAATTTATATAAAATATAAAATATTTCCCTCATTTCACTTTGTTTTTGTGTCTTTTGTTGGCACACCCCTAAATTTGTGAAAAATTAACCGCCCATCTTCGAATGAAGATGTCCCCTAAAAAAATAGGAAAGACGGGGGATCATTGTACACGAACACAAACGCATCTGTATACCACACAGTGTTACCCGTTCCACTAGCAAATCAGACGCACACTCCCCTTATTCTGCAGAGATGTGTCTTGGAGAGGGTAAGTTCCTCTCGTCCAAAGGGATTATGGTATCTCTTCATATCACTTGGGCGAGATTCCTTCCGTATCAAGACTGGCTTAAACGTTAGACTTAAAAATTAGTTCGATCTTATGCATATAGCGATATCTGTAAGATCTAACTCAGGCGTAAGTAAAAGAGCTGATATATATATATATATATATATATATATACTACTACTACTACTATTCTATTTAACTACACATATTCGAACTACATATCCATCAGTATAGATGTGTGTGATACATCTTTACTTTATATCTTGACTTAGTGTAAATATTTTGATGTCAATTGGTTAAAGTAAATGTTAAATGTTAAATGTTAAATAATGGATTACTTTGTGCATTTATTTATTTACTATTACAGTTAAAAATTAATTACTTTCTCATCTTGTTTCTTATATACCATTCGCATACCATTTATATACCATCTGATCTCTAGATCTCCTTAGTCTGAAAAAAAGGAAAACTATAAAATAATAAAGGAAACTTTGAAATAGTGCCTATATAGGATGCTTTCAAGAGAAAGTATAACAAAATATAATAGAATATAAAGAAATAAAAACTAAATTAAAATTAGGGCATTATGTTATCTCGTGCTAATGCTACTCGTACAATTGGTAGATCAGTTGTTCGCCAATTAGTTTCAAGACAATACCTTTTAAATAAATCAATTAAATTATCAACACAAGCGACAAGATTGTATGCAACTGCAAAAGCTCAACCAATTGAAGTTTCTTCAATTTTAGAAGAAAGAATTAGAGGTGTTTCGGAAGAAGCAAACTTAAATGAAACCGGTAGAGTTTTAGCTGTTGGTGATGGTATTGCAAGAGTTTTTGGTTTAAATAATATTCAAGCTGAAGAATTAGTTGAATTTTCTTCAGGTGTCAAAGGTATGGCATTAAATTTAGAACCAGGTCAAGTCGGTATCGTTTTATTTGGTTCTGATAGATTAG